>OZ023217.1:43204948-43261193 GCA_963995525.1 Escarpia spicata
GTGAGTGACTGTGACAGTGCAAGATGAGTGACTGTGTGACAGTGCAAGGTGAGTGACTGTGTGACAGTGCAAGGTGAGTGACTATGTGACAGTGCAATGTGAGTGACTGTGTAACAGTGCAATGTGAGTGCCTGTGTAACAATGCAAGATGAGTGACTGTGACAGTGCAAGGTGAGTGACTGTGACAGTGCAAGATGAGTGACTGTGTGACAGTGCAAGGTGAGTGACTGTGTGACAGTGCAAGGTGAGTGACTGTGTGACAGTGCAAGGTGAATGGCTGTGTGACAGTGCAAGATGAGTGACTATGACCTTGTAAGGTAAGTGACTGCGACAGTGCAAGGTGAGTGACTGTGTGACAGTGCAAGGTGAGTGACTGTGTGACAGTGCAAGGTGAGTGACTGTGTGACAGTGCAAGGTGAATGGCTGTGTGACAGTGCAAGGTGAGTGACTGTGTGGCAGTGCAAGGTGAATGGCTGTGTGACAGTGCAAGGTGAGTGACTGTGTGGCAGTGCAAGGTGAATGGCTGTGTGACAGTGCAAGGTGAGTGACTGTGTGACAGTGCAAGGTGAATGGCTGTGTGACAGTGCAAGGTGAGTGACTGTGTGGCAGTGCAAGGTGAATGGCTGTGTGACAGTGCAAGGTGAGTGACTGTGTGACAGTGCAAGGTGAATGGCTGTGTGACAGTGCAAGGTGAGTGACTGTGTGGCAGTGCAAGGTGAATGGCTGTGTGACAGTGCAAGGTGAGTGACTGTGTGGCAGTGCAAGGTGAGTGACTGTGTGACAGTGCAAGGTGAGTGACTGTGTGACAGTGCAAGGTGAGTGACTGTGTGACAGTGCAAGGTGAGTGACTGTGTGACAGTGCAAGGTGAGTGACTGTGTGACAGTGCAAGGTGAGTGACTGTGTGACAGTGCAATGTGAATGGCTGTGTGACAGTGCAAGATGAGTGACTATGACCTTGTAAGGTAAGTGACTGCGACAGTGCAAGGTGAGTGACTGTGTGACAGTGCAAGGTGAGTGACTGTGTGACAGTGCAAGGTGAGTGACTGTGTGACAGTGCAAGGTGAGTGACTGTGTGGCAGTGCAAGGTGAGTGACTGTGTGGCAGTGCAAGGTGAATGGCTGTGTGACAGTGCAAGGTGAGTGACTGTGTGGCAGTGCAAGGTGAGTGACTGTGTGACAGTGCAAGGTGAGTGACTGTGTGACAGTGCAAGGTGAGTGACTGTGTGACAGTGCAAGGTGAGTGACTGTGTGACAGTGCAAGGTGAGTGACTGTGTGACAGTGCAAGGTGAGTGACTGTGTGACAGTGCAATGTGAATGGCTGTGTGACAGTGCAAGATGAGTGACTATGACCTTGTAAGGTAAGTGACTGCGACAGTGCAAGGTGAGTGACTGTGTGACAGTGCAAGGTGAGTGACTGTGTGACAGTGCAAGGTGAGTGACTGTGTGACAGTGCAAGGTGAGTGACTGTGTGACAGTGCAAGGTGAGTGACTGTGTGACAGTGCAAGGTGAGTGACTGTGTGACAGTGCAAGGTGAGTGACTGTGTGACAGTGCAATGTGAATGGCTGTGTGACAGTGCAAGATGAGTGACTATGACCTTGTAAGGTAAGTGACTGCGACAGTGCAAGGTGAGTGACTGTGTGACAGTGCAAGGTGAGTGACTGTGTGACAGTGCAAGGTGAGTGACTGTGTGACAGTGCAAGGTGAGTGACTGTGTGACAGTGCAAGGTGAGTGACTGTGTGACAGTGCAAGGTGAGTGACTGTGTGACAGTGCAAGGTGAGTGACTGTGTGGCAGTGCAAGGTGAATGGCTGTATGACAGTGCAAGGTGAATGACCGTGCCTGGTAGGGAATGGAATACCGTGCATGATGCATTTGATAAAATATATACAATATTTTTGTAAAAGAAAACAATAATAGTTATACATCTTCACCTAAAAATGGTGACAATACATATTGTTTTCAGATGGCAATATATTTGTTTGTTTTGTAATTATAAAACGCATAATAAATTGTTATGGAACACATATAGGCATGCTATACAAAGCCATTCTTTCTGTTGTGTGTTGCATTGGCGTATCTCTTATAACAACGTGAGAAAAAGTGCATTGTTTACTCTGTTGTTGATATCGCATTGCATCGATCACTTCCATGTTTATGATATCGTAGTTTTTTATTTCTTGCAGTTCAACCAGAAATGCCTTCATATTTCATCATACTCGACAACTCCACATCTGTCGCCCTCACACTCCAGTGGCAATCCCGATTTAGTGGCAGTCTCCTTCCGCATGTATTCAGCGTACAGTATATGGCAGCTATAGAGCCTGATTTGATCCATGAAAGGACACTTCCATCTGGTTATAGCAAACAGCAGCAAGTGACCATTGTTGGACTGAAGCATGAGACGTTGTACAAATTCACATTGTTTGCACGCAGCAACTATACAGATGCCATCAGAAGCGGTGTAACCACAGCGTCAGGCCGGACAACAGGTAGGACGTGATGCATTAATTGACAATTCGTGGTTTCTGAGTTCAGACTCTCAACGATTTTGGTCCAATGTATAACAATAATGTTTAATGCGTTGTTGCTCATTATTTATACATGACTCCTGTAACTTCTGGTTTCCAATTGAAGGATTTCTATCCACGATTAGGTTCATAATGATTTGAATGCCACCAAATTATAATTAAGTAGTTTTAATAAGTTGTATTAAGGCACCATACTTATACACTTTGTGTTACATAAGTAACAAAACGTGTTCTCAAAGTTAGTATCACATTATTTTATATTATCACACTCCTGTGTTTCGACAGCATCACCGGAAGTCGAAATAGATGCAGTTGACTTCCAGACGGATCACATGACTGTCACATGGTCGGATGGTAGAAAAAACTCCCGACGTAAAAGATCCACATCTACAGTCGTGTCGGTTGTAATTCTCTACCGGCGGGACGGTGGAGAGGAGGGCCGTTACCCACCAGAGGGCAGTGTAGATGCCAAACAACAGACGGCAGTCATCTCTGGACAGTTTGATACCGAGGCAACTTATCAGGTTTGGCTGAAAGTGTATGAAGGTCAGCTGACGTTTCCGTCCAAGATAGGACAACGACTGAAAGCCACAGCTACAGTTACAAAGGAAACAGGTACAAAAACATGTTGTTAAATAAACCAGTAACTTGAGGTATACAGCTTGCATTTCTTTTTAACATATTCAGTATTACTGTCGAGTGTATACGACAAGGTCAGACATATTGACGACGTCATCTTGATATGTCTATACAACAGTTAATCTAATCTTTGGATGTGTTTAGAAAAAACATATAAACTAAAACCTACTATACTGAAATGCATTAACTATAGTTAACATGCTTTCTTCTAAATAAGGAAAGTCCAGATGGCATTGAAAGAAGAAGGTATTTGGTTTATCTAGAGTGCAGTACTTGTACGTCTATGTATGGTATGACCTGCGACATTAGTTAATATAATTTTATCAACTATGTAATAAACATGTCTTCTCACAACAAATCTTAAAAATAAGCTGCAACCTTGAGTGCTGCGTCGAATATCTGGCACGAAGGTCCTATTATTAAAAAATCATCTGAAACTACAACTACCTTCCGCAAGAAAACAAGACATGCATTTTAATGAAATCTTCTGCGGTTTCTTCTTCTGAGTAATTGTTATTACTAACGTTGAATACATATTGAGTCGGGCAATAAACGCTGAACAGAGACAACTTTAGTAAGCTGACGACACCACCCTTACTAGTACACATTTAACGATTCAGAAGTGAAAATATTAACAAAGAACTAACACAGATTAGCAATTGGTTGAAAGCCAACAAACTGTCACTAAATGCCAAAAAGAATTTTTTTTATGATTTTTCACATGCCTAAAAAAATAGAATATCGTGTATTACAAATAGATGGGGCATACATTGAATGTGTAAATGATGTCTATTTTTAGGCATCACAATAAATAACCATTTAAACTGAGAGAGTCATACAAACAAAATTGCAAATAAAATATCTAAAACAATGGGCATACTAAATAAACTTAAACACTTGTTACCACCTAATACATTATATATTATGTACAATGCCCTTATTCTCCCTCATATTAATTATGGCATACTTTTATGGGGTCGTCAGGCACATCGAATTTTCAAATTACAGAAAAAAGCAATACAAATAATATCCTTAAGTAAATACAATGCTCACACAAGTCCTATTTTTAAAAGACTTAAATTTGGATGACATTTATGAAATCCAACAATTAAAATGTTATTATAAATTAATTAACAATCTTTTACCCTACTACGTCAATGTTTTTCCAAGCACACACATCTATGATATTCATCAGCACTGCACACGTGAAAGAAATAATATGTATATGTCCAGATTCAAACACGAATTTGCGAAAAAAAATGCATTAGACACAACAGAGTAGAGACAGTTAACAATACACCAAGTATTATCATTAATAAAATTTACACCCACAGTCTATATGGTTTTTCACCATACACAAAACAGTTTTTATTTAAAATTATGAATCCACTTGTCGTATCCATAATTGCTTTATTTGTAATTCGTAATACGTATTGGAATGTATAAAAAAAAGTATCCATATGTACGTCAATATGTATACATACATTTAATCAGTCCATGTATTATGTATGCATGTTGATACACTGAGTAATTATCAACTATAAAAACAAGTCATACGCTATTCTGATTTGTGTCATGTAAATGTTATTGTTTATGGGGTGGCTCCTGTGCTAGCGATATTATATATCTTAATGGGAGTCTCCCGAACTTATCTATTACTAGCGTTATTTGTTGTACATGTATCGTATTTATAGGTCAAGTATATTGATTCTGAGTTCTGAGTTCTGAGTTTAGTTATCATCGTACCTATTAATAGTTTGCCGAATGTACGGTTAATTTAATTTAAAAGTCGAAGAATTATAGTATATCAAATCAATTTACTTTTGTGTTGTACAAATGCTATGCATATTTTACAAGTATTCTGTACGTTTTTGTATTGTTCATGTTGTAGGATGCAGTTGCAGCACAGTTACAATTATTGCAGCCGTTTTGGGCAGTCTGTTCGTTGTCTGCATCTTTGGACTGTTGTTTGGCATTATCTGGCGAAAAAGACAGCAATCGGTCTGCAACGGTACAATATCACTGAAATTCATAAAGTGATTTGTTTTTAAGGGTTATAATCGTAATCCCTAACTGTTTGTTTACAGAACACATTTGAGCAAACGTTTATATTTGGAACAGTTTTGTAAGGCACCTGAATCGTAGCTGCATGTCAGTCTGCCTATAGAAAGTTGCTACAGCGTCGGCATTGAATGTACCCAGCTATACCGGGGTTTAACGTTATGCGTCATGTATGCACTGAACAAGTAGTACTTATAATAAATTGATGTTGGTATTGTTTTTGTTTCAGAAAGTGCTGATCATGCTAGGTATGGTATACATATTAAAAGGCACTTCGTTGTTTTCTGAAATGATGTCCATCAATGTAACAACATAGCTGTTATAATGTACTAGATACATTAAGTACGAAAAATACATACGAATTAGTTTTTATAAAACTGGTCTTAAACTAGTTGTTATTATTGTTTCCTAAATTGAGTTATATAATAAAAACTACACATTGTCTAGAATCTTTACTGCCTAAATGTGTTGTAATGAACAAGTACATCAAATATAATTTGACCTTATCTGTCTATAAATAGTGGCCTGTCCTTCAGAATTCCGATAAAAAATTGTACATGGCAATGTTACTGCGCCATTGTATATATATATATATATATATATATATTATAGCGTTCTCATTTTACTCATGACTGCTTAATTTGATCTATTCATTTCTGATAACAGAGATGCTCGGAACCGACAGCCTCCGATGGAAATGTCCGATGATACCCGGTCATCAGAGGAAGTTGTTGACGACATCAAACAATACCAACATCTGAGTGATTGTGCAACGAGAGATACATCAGCAGTCCGTGGTAGGCGAATAATAATTAATTAGCAGTTATTTTACTCTTTCATTACTTTTGTGCAGTTCAAATTGTACTTCTAGAAACAATCATCATAATATAATGTACTGTCTTTGTCTACTTCAAAGGGCCACACTACATCAGCTATTTAAATGCTTATATTATGCGTACATATATGCACAATAAGAATGATCAAGGAAATATATCCTTCTGAGAGAGCTTCTATATTCTGGCAGCAGAGGCACGTGACAAGACCAACGACGTTCATAAAATGAAATATTGTTGCAGCATCTATAAAACAAACAACACAAAGAGCTATTATTGATTTACATTAATATACCCCACGTTGATATTCTTTGTTTACATAATTAAAGGAACCTACGCCATGCTTGACAACCCAGAAGCAACACAGCAACGTGCTCTAGGAGCTGCCTGTGAAGACATTGACGCCATTACTCAACAAAGACCCACCTATGTCAATGTATGTATTCCACATAGCGGACCTACTTGTGGTTGCGTCCGCAGCACGTTCTTGTCAACAAATATAAACAACTATGTATGTTGCAGTGGTCTTGCATTGAAAACTGGATCGACTATTTAAACATAGCAATTACAAGAAATTCGTTGCAACGACTCAATAATACGAATAAAAAGTTTTGTTCTGTAAAGGGTAACATGATACTTTCCTGAACAGGACAGGTGAATTTCTAATTTCTTCAAGTCAATTAAAATGTGGTCAAATGTACCTTTCAAAATAAATTGAGGTAGTTTTAACGGAAATTGCGAACGGGATGGCTTGGTTTCATCAACATACATTAATGTTACTTTAGAACATTGATTTATGCACGTGTGCATATTTGCATGAGCGCGCGTGTGCACGTTTTGCTATTTTGGTAAAATGCAACATCCGTATTTTTGTAGACGTCTGTGACCGGTGGAGGTGATGCAGAATATGCTGAAGTGACTTAGCGTGATGCTGAGAAGCAACAGACAGCCAACGTATGCACATTACTCCCGTCATATTAAGCCTGCCGCATTTAACAACATTTCGGTCTTACTCATCAAACGTTCACACTAGTTGTTCGGTTAATTAGATTATACATTTATATAAAGAGAGAGAGAGAGAGAGAGAGAGAGAGAGAGAGAGAGAGAGAGAGAGAGAGAGAGAGAGAGAGAGAGAGAGAGAGAGAGAGAGAGAGAGAGAGAGAGAGAGAGAGAGAGAGAGAGAGAGAGAGAGAGAGAGAGAGAGAGAGAGAGAGAGAGAGAGAGAGAGAGAGAGAGAGAGAGAGAGAGAGAGAGAGAGAGAGAGAGAGAGAGAGAGAGAGAGAGAGAGAGAGAGAGAGAGAGAGAGAGAGAGAGAGAGAGAGAGAGAGAGAGAGAGAGAGAGAGAGAGAGAGAGAGAGCCAGTAACTTATGTTGCAAAGACATGAAAACGGATGGCGTGCAATCACATACCGTCAATAAAATTGTCAACAAGACGTTGTACCTTTTTAGATTCCATAGAATATAAGCTTTAGAAATGATATCTCATTTGTTTAAATATATTTGAAAAGTAGTTTTTGATTTACTACTAAAGCGTACGCAAGCTTAAACTATAAAAAAAAAACAATGTTTAAAGAAATATTGGTTTAAACATTGGACTAATAGGTATATTTTACATCTCAATATATGTATGTATGTCTGACATCGTCTGTATAATTTATACTGTTTTTCAATGCTGTTGGAACAAATATAAGTATCCTTATTCCTGATTCGTTAACTTTTAATCACTCTTGTTGACATATGTAGTGAAGCTGGATATAAATGTGTTTGTTTAAATGCAAGGAGTATAGTAAACAAAAGAAATTAACTAAACATTATGGTAGAAGATATTGACCCACACATAATAGGTATAACCGAATCCTGGACAACCACCGATATATCAGATGCCGAATTGGGACTGACAGGCTATGTGATGTTTAGGAAAGATAGAATAGGAAGAAAGGGAGGTGGGGTTATTTTATATATTAAAGAATCTATCCAGGCTTATGAAATAAAATTAGAAAGAGAAGCAGATTGCGAAGAAGCTATTTGGTGTAACATAGTTACAGGAAACTTAACGGTGACAGTTGGGTTTGTTTATCGAAGTCCAAACATAAGCATAGAAGAGAATGAAAAAATACAAAACGCTATAAGGGAAGTAAGCAAACGGGACTGTATTATTATGGGGGATTTTAACCACGGGCATATACAATAGAAATCTCTACAGAATATGGGGAGTGAGGACCACAAGTTTTTAGTTCAAGATATTTTCCTTTCTCAACATGTGCTAGAACCAACCAGGGGTGAGAATGTGTTAGACATAGTTTTGTCCTCACAGAATGAATTAGTTGACAATGTCAAGATATGTGAGCCACTGGGGAGTAGCGATCACAACCAGATACATTTTACCATCAAAGTAAAATCAGAAAGGAATAGCAAAAAGCAGTATAGGAGAAATTTCCACAAAGGAAGGTATAAGGACATGAGGAAATATTTAGCAAAGACAGACTGGAATAACACACTGAAAAATAAGATAGCAACAGAATGCTGGAATATATTAAAAAGTGAAATTAAGTACATAATCGATAAATTTGTACTCTTCCAAAAACAAGGGAAACGGTCCAAAAAGAAACACTTATCGAAAGAAGCCATTAGAAAAATTAAGTATAAACAAATGATGTGGAAGTCATATAGATGTACTGGAAATTATGAAGACTACAACAGTTATAAAAAGCACTTAACCAAGCTACAGCTGAAATTAGAAATTCAAAGAGAAGCTATGAACAACAATTAGCTAGTAATATAAAACATGACAGCAAGAGTTTTTATGCGTATGTTCGAAGCAAACAGAAAGTTCACGATAAGGTCGGTCCTCTAGAAGATAGTGCTGGAAATATAATATCAGAGGGATTCTTAATGGCAGAAGACCTGAATGACTACTTTAGTTCAGTGTTTGCCAGAGAAGATATTAGTTCACTGCTAGTACCAGTCAAGGGGGCAGATTCAGACTATTTAGGACAATTAATTGTAACCCCGGAAATGGTAGCTAAGAAAATAAGAGCTATGAAGGATAATAAATCACCTGGAGTGGATGGGATTCCGCCCAAACTACTATTGGAAATTGTAGAACAAATTAGCGTACCGCTTGCAACAGTTTTCAATTTGTCATTAGAAGAGGGAGTGGTTCCTTTAGAATGGAAAGCGGCAAACAGTATACCGTTATTTAAAAAAGGTTCGAGAAACAAGTCAGGGAACTATAGACCAGTGAGTTTAACATCAGTGATTTGCAAATTATTAGAAGGACTAATTTCTTGCTAAACATAACTTGATAAACCCATCTCAACATGGGTTTTTTATAGCGAGGTCATGCTTAACAAATATGTTATGTTTTTTGGAAGACATCACTAAGTGGGTAAATGAGGGATCACCAGTAGGTAGTGTCTACTTAGATTTTCAAAAAGGTTTCGACAAAGTACCACATCAAAGATTACTGCTTAAACTAAAGGCCCATGGCATAGGAAATGGTATAATAAACTGGATAGAAAAATGGCTTATTGACAGAAGACAACGTGTAGTAGTTGATGGGGAGGCTTCAAACTGGAAATCGGTATTGAGTGGGGTACCACAGGAATCAGTATTAGGACCTATATTATTCGTAATATATATCAATGATTTGGATGACGATATAACAAGCAAGGTGTTGAAATTTGCGGATGATGCAAAAGTGTTTAGAAGGATTAAAAGTGATGGAGATAGACAACATTTACAAAATGATTTTGACAAGTTGATCAAATGGTCTGAAAAGTGGCAAATGCTGTTCAATTTTGGGAAATGTAAATGCCTCCACGCAGGACATGGGAACGAAGAGGTAGAATGTACAATGGGGGGTACTGTACTAAGTACTACTGTAAAAGAAAAGGACTTAGGGTTAACCATTAGTGCTGATATGAAGGTTTCAGAGCAGTGCGGAATTGCAGCTTCAAAGGGAAATAAAATCCTTGGATTAATTAGGCGAAACATAACGCATAAGGAAAAAGAGCTAATAATACCGCTGTACAAAACAACAGTTAGGCCTCATTTAGAATATCGTATTCAAGTGTGGAGGCTATATCGCAGGAAGGACATAGATATGTTAGAAAGAGTGCAGAGGAGAGCAATTAAAATGATACCCAAACTGAGAGGTCTTAGTTATGAAATACGCCTTAAAATGCGGCTTAACAACACTACAGACCAGGAGATTGAGAGGAGATCAAATAGAAGTGCCTAAAATAATGAATGGTTATGAAAATATTGATAGAAATATTTTTTTCTCAGTTAATAAAGATAGAAGGACTAGAGGACGTGAAGTTACATTAGCAAAGGAGCGGTGTAGATTAGATATAAGAAAGTTCTCATTTTCACAAAGGACTATAAATGAATGGAACATATTATCAGCTGATTGTGTGGGTGCTAGTAGCGTGAATATGTTTAAAAATAAAATCGACACATACCTCAGAAGGGCGGGATACACATAAATAAAATGATCGGACTCTCGATAAGCCAAAGGGCTTCCTTGTCCTCCTGCCACCTAGAGTTAATTCTCTGGGTGACAATCTTGTTAAATCTTGTTAAATCTGAAACTGACTCGGGACGAGATCCGTCCTTCGACGGCTCACTCCATTAGCTGCATGTCAGGTGAATGTTATTAGTTATGATATTGGACTACGTGGTTATGGTCCTGTACAATATAGTAGCGCGACTCTCTCTCATTTAATTAATGTCATGCGTAGTGAGTCAGTTCCGGCTACACCACCACGCCACTTTGTTTTAATAAACTGTTTGAGTTAGTACACAGTTGGGTCGAGTACGCCAATTCAATCATGGTGTCAGAAAGTTGGTTGAACTGGTGATAGCGGAACTCGGTGGAAAAAAAACGGGTAAAAAAGCTGACCGTGCCAGTATGCGAGATGGATCGGTGTATTCTACCAGATCCACAGCCCGCATCGTGCAATCTGCAAGTGCAATGAGGGGCGATTCAATAAGCTATTTCAGCACTTCTTGGACGCAAGTGAAAAGGCAGAGTCTACAGAAAAGGTAAAGATTGCCATGTTGTTGCGAACAATGGGGAGAAAAGAAACGACTTTTTCTTCCCGACAACACAGCCGAAGTTCAATCAAGGCATAGACAAATTTGACCATGTTCGCCGCGCGGCACCAATTTCTAACTACATGTATAATGCAGAAATGTCGCCCCACCCACGAGTTTCTGACGGCTCTAAACAAGCAAGTCAGAAACTGCACATTTGGCGATTTAGCCAACGACATGGTGCTGCACGGACTGGGACTCGACCAGGGTAGAATCAGGCGGCGGTTGTTCGAAACGGACAGTCTCGTGCTTGAGATGCGAAAATTACCCGTAAACGAGGAGGTCGGTGCTTTTATAAGCCGAAACCCAAGACTCATGTAAAGGCGTCAGGGGTGCGCACCCAGCGAAGGAAGGCAGATAATAGTTCCGATAAGACGTGTGGTAGATGCGGCACCACCCACACAACGAGACAATGCCCTGCATTTGGCAAAGAATGTTACATGTGCATAAAGGAAAAAAGTTTCTCAAAATGTTGCAGAGCAAGAAAGGCCCAACATCAAGTGTGTCTATTTGGAGAATAACAGGACACTGATTCGGACATTCTGCGTATACAAATATACAATGCCGATAGCAAGTTATTTGCGACAATCAGCGTCCAAACAGAGGGACGTGCCAAGTCAAGGCCCATTACATGTCAGCACGACACGGCAGCTACATCTAATATGCTGAGTCTAAACAACTATCACACCCTGCGGGATCCACCCATGAGGCCAAGCAAGTCCACGCTGACGATGTATGACGGCACCGTAGTCCCATCGAAAGGTCGCTGCCGTCGATCTGTATGCGATGAAGGTCGCACCATGCCCTGTTGTTAGAGGTGGTGGAAATCAAACATGCAACTCTGTCACAGCTAGCACGTGCCTTCAACTAAAATTGCTCCCCGTGAACGAGCAGTAGCATTTGGTGAACGCTCGACAATATGCAAACGTGGAAGCAATGCTACAGGGATGCAAGGACGTATTCTAGGGATTAGGATGTCTGCCGGGGGAGCGCCACATAATCATAGACAATACAGTCCCACCTGTGCAAAACAGACCTCGCAAAGTCACTTACGCACCCAATAACGATCTGCAGAAGAAGATCGCATCACTAGAAGAGCAAGAAGTGTTTACCAAGGTGAATGTTCCAACACCATGGATATCCAACTGCCTCGCCATTCGCAACGCAAATGACACGGTGCGGGTGTGTATTGATCCTACTCATCTCAACAAAGCTATACAATAAAACCACTACCCGCTTCCAACAATTGACGAGGTACTGACTACTCTGAAGAACGCGAACATATTTTCGTTAGTGGATGGACAAATCTTTTCGTTAGTGGATGCGAAAGACGGCGTCCTTCAAGTGAAACTGTCAGAAGAGAGCACATGGTGTATCTCCTTTGAGAAATATAAGTGGCTCCGAATGGCATATGGCCTCACCTCAAGTCCTGAAGAATTCCATATTTGTTTGCAACAAGCATTGGAAGAGCTAGACGGAATTGCAGTTGTTGCCGACAACAAAAATGATCATCGGTCGGAGTTAGACAGAAGCAGATGCGCGCCAAGATCATGAGGAAATTTGCTGCAACGTGCACTGAAGCAAAATCTAAATCACAGCAAAGGTGAGGCTGCACATGACACAAATAAACTACATCGGTGACGTGTTGACATCAGAAGGAGTGAAAGCTGATCCGGAGAAAGTGGCGGTCATCAAGAAAATGCCCACACCAACCGACGTCGAACAAATGCACAGATTCCTTGGTTTTATCAACTATCTCACAAAGTTCATACCAAATCTTGCAGCTATCAGCGAACCACTGAGACGGCTGTTACAAAAAGATGCATCATTCGAATGAGGATCTGCACAAAAAGACGGTATTCGGGAGATCAAAGAAATTGTAACCACTGAACAATCACTTGCCTACTTTGATGTCGTGGTACAATGTGATGCTAGTAGCAAGGGCTAGGAGCGGCTCTGATACAAGAGGGTAAACCTGTGGTGTACATATCTAGTTCATGAACGAAATGCGAGCGAAATTATGCACCTATCGAACTTGCGTGTCTAGCAATTGTACTCGCTTGTTGCAGAGACTACAGGCAACCGTCCGAAAGTCGCTGCCAGATGCGTCAAAGCGTCTACAACGGATGATGCTTACACTGCAACGGTACAACCTGAGAGTGGTGTATAAACCAGGCACAGAACAGCTAGTAGCAGACATGTTGTCACGAGCTCCATCGTCACGACGACCCATCAAGGAGATGTCGAAGGAATAGAACTTCCAGTGTGCTTTACAGGATGACATAGCAGAAGAGATCGATTCAGTTGATCCACACATCCACGTCAACATCAGCGAGCCCAGAATCGAACATATTCGACACGCGGCAGCTGCTGATGACACATTGCAACGATTGTTGACGACGGTTATGTCAGGCTGGCCGGAGCACAAGCACATGCTACCACATGAGCTGAAGCCGTACTGGACATTTCGAGATGATATTATTGAGCATGACGGGATCCTGTAGGTAGGGCAACGAATGACCATTCCGCAAAGCTGTCAGAAAGACCTGCTATAACGACTCCACAGCAGTCATCAAGAAATCGAAGCAAGACTGCGAAGAGCACGATATAGCATCTACTGGCCTGGAATGACAAGCGACATCAAGCAAGGCTTGTCGATCAGAGAGCGGAAACTACCATACAAGCAAGGAGCAGTTCGTCCTTGTGGGGTGCCACAAATTGTGCAATCAGATGGAGGACCACAGTTTGTGAATGTAGAGTTTCAGGTGGTTGCAAACACGTTGGAATTCAAACACTCCATGTCTGTCTTCGCCTTATCACACTCCATGTCTTCGCCTTATCACACTCCATGGCTTCGCCTTATAATAATAATGTTAATAATAATTTTAATATTTATAGGGCGCAATATCCATAATATTCTTAAAGCGCTGTACAATCAAAATTCAATCAAGCGATTCAGTGTATATCGTTTAAATGTAGAACAAATTAAGTTAGATAATTAAAAACTAAAACTAAATAAAATTATATAAATTATAAATGAAACAAAATATTACTGTATTTACATATATGCATAACTATACCTGACACGACTAATGTTGTGGAGGTGCATATACGCTGTTCGACAAATGGCACTTATGTGGTTAGAGGGATGGGTTGAATACCATGCCAAGGTTGCGAGCACTTGATGATGAAGTCATAGTCGAGTCACCAATAGTGATACGAATGTCCTTTAGCAGTTGCAACGTCTGTTTAGTAACAAACACCATGACATCCGTCTTCTGATCATTTAACTTCAGTAAATTGGTCCGAGACCATTCACCAATTTCTTTTAGGCAACAGCACAGATGATCCATTGAGTTCAGTTGACCATCTCCACCAGGACAAAACGAAACATGAAATTGCGTGTTGTCGGCAAATAGGTGATAATCCAAGTCGAATTTCTTGATGACGTCGCCAAGTTGTGTGATATATGCAGTGAACAGCAATGGCCCGAGTACGTTGCCTTTCGGTACACCAAACGGCTCAGCCGTTGGGAGGATTTGACACTTCCATTACGAACTACTTGATGCCCACCGAACAAGTAAGAGCTGAACCACTCAAGCGCAGCGCCTGTGAGTGAGTCTGCTCAATGGAATGCCACGGTCAATGGTGTCGAAAGCGGCGGTCAAGTCAAGCATAACCAACACAACAACACAGCCACGGCCTACTGCAGAGTGCAGACAGAATGTCATTGTGTACTTTAAGCAGAGCCGTTTCAGTTGAGTGATCTTGTCGATACGCCGATTGAAACTGGTCGTGCAAGTTGTTCTCTTGCATGTGGACATTCAGCTCTTTTGTTACAACGCGCTCGATTATTTTAGAGAGGAATGCCATATTCGATACAGTTCGATAATTCTGCAATGATTTTGGATTTAGTTCAGCCTTCTTGATTAGTGGCGAGATGTAGCCAGTATTATATTTATCTGGTACAACTGACGACTGCAGGGATGCCCTAACTATGTGCGAAAAAATGGGCAGAAGTTCATCGATCGATTCTCTCACTAGCTAGGTGGGTCTAGGTCGCACGATGTAGGTGGTGCATCCATGATGATATTCTTGATTTCGCTAGAAGTTAATAGTTTAGATACTATTAAGGTTAATAAATGTTAAGGGCTCACTTCACGTTTTCACCTGGTGGTGCTGACAGTCAACATATACGACTTAACTACCACGTAAGCATTAATGGTATGTGGTTATAAACATAAATTTGATATGTATGGTTAATTGTATGCTTGATTGCTAGCATGTTGTGTGGTTGCAGCTAGTGCTGGTTCGATATTCGATATATTGAAGTATCGCGATACCTGTGAAAGCTTGATACCGATACTTCATGGTATCGCGATACTTCGATGTATTTGGTATCGAACGGCCACGGTTCGATACCTTCAATATTTCGATATCTTCGATATTTTGTCGATACATATACTTCGATAACGAGTCCATTCGAAGTCAATGCGAAGACGTAACATCGTTTTCGAAGTTACGGCCGGATGTACGGAAACTACGGCTACTCCGCTACGGACTTCTCTTCCTAACTTGACAGGGTTGACTATATTGTATATATTAGGCCACTCTACCGCGTGCCAAAACACACAACATCCTATTTATTTTATAGAGTGTTTATTACACGCATTAGTATTCAGGAATCTAGTTTAATAATAATAATATAAATAATTATTCAAGTGCGACACACCAGCCTGGTTTACCCAGATTCCGTTTGGTGGCGCTATGTTTTGCTGTTTGGTGGCGCCACCGTTTGCAACACTTGCTCAACCACGACGTATAACAAAATGGCAAAATGCACATCGCAAATTTGGCAGTTTTTTTTATAACAAAGATGGAAACACGGTAGAGTGTCTACTATGCCAGAAACGAACATTCGAAGTGAATCGCCATCGGTTGCCGAGTCTACTGCGGCGACAGCGTCAAGAAGTGACGTATGCGATGTGACTACCAATGTTATGCATTTATTATTACTAGGTATTTTATTGCTATTTCCTGTATTGTTTTAATGTTAAATTACAATTACTTTTACAACAGTAATAAATTATAATTAAACAATTACAACTGTTATTTGTTTATTGAAATAAAATGAAAATTGCATATTAATCGTTGTTTGCATGACTATATCAATTAGTATGTATCGATGGTTAAGTTGAAAAATGAATAGATGTACCGTATATAGTTCCCAACAGACGCTCAGAGCGTGTGCTAAGACTTGGGTGCACGACTATTTGTTTCTCAAAAGTGGAACCAGGCAACACTTTTCAAACACACATAGTCAGCACATCTACCAAACTGACTGATGCAACATCGACACATGACAAGAAAGCAACATGTTGCAGCTAAAGGTTCACATTCACAATATGAATGACCTATCAAGCAGCTGCAAGGAGGTGCCAGCAACAATATTGCCATCAGTTATGTATAACATGCATTAATTCATGAAACATAAATTTTTATACATATTTCCCTAATGAAAAACGATGTGTGCTTCTATGCCATTAATTTAGATGGATATTGTGTTTTTATTGGGATCTATACTGTATATGAATTAGACTTACAACGTAAGTATAGATTATCGAACACAATTCTGGTATCGATCAGTATTGAAGAATTCTGGTATCGAACCAGCATTAAGTTGCAGCATAACTACCTGTATAAAATACGTAATTTTTTTGAATTTGTATCGAATCTCATTGGTGTTTCATTGAAATCTCATTGGCAATTTCCTTGTCATTTTCTTTGGCATCTTACTGGCCCTTCACTGGTCCAACCTTTGGATCAGTACAGGGCCAATGGAGTTATTATTGGCAATACACCCGGCACGGAACTCAAATCATCTATGGGCCAATGAAGGAAAACCAATCATGGCCCAATGAAAACGCCCTAGCTTACTTCATTGGTCCAATGAGATTTGCTAGCTGGGTTAATATACCTTTACAGTTTAACAACTTACAAGCCATGACCAAAGCCGCCACGGGTTCGTATAATGGTCAAGGAGTCACGGAAGTATAGCTTGCTTTTATGATATAAAGTTCGTTTCTTAATTGATTCCGAATATTTTTAGTCGCCTAGTCCAAATCTGATGGCAGCCAGACGATACACATTGAGTAATGTGGCAGAATGTTGTCCACTGTGCGGCGCCACTGTTCTGTCTACTCGCCACTTCGAACACCTTGGCAGTGTATACATACAAGGTTGCATAATTTTTATGGAATGGTACCTGATAAACATGGCTGTCGTCTAGGTAAATACCCTCTGAATTCACGGAGCAGTATACATATATGTGTGTGTGTGTGTGTGTGTGTGTGTGTGTGTGTGTGTGTGTGTGTGTGTGTGTGTGTGTGTGTGTGTGTGTGTGTGTGTGTGTGTGTGTGTGTGTGTGTGTGTGTGTGTGTGTGTGTATAGTGGCATCCCCACTCTCAATCAGCCGTGACTAAAATAAGACTAAAGGTAATTACTGTGTAAACACCCCCGATCCCGAACGCTGGGAGTTGTTGGATTCTGTGCTATATTTACACATAGAATAGGAGCGAACAGCGTTTAATATGTAACATTATGTAAGCGACTCCAAACGGTTTGACCTGAAGAACTAAATGATGGGACCATCCCGTAGCATCCCACCATTATTTATTTGTTTGTGTTGCTGACGGGTGTATGCCTCCGAAAGCACCCCTCGAAATGGGGCAAACAATTAGGGGCGTGTGCAGTTATGTAAGGAATTACGTAAAGGGTTAAACAAGGTTGTTGGAACAGTTGCAGCAAAGTTGCAACTAATCGACTACCGTCCGTGTAACATCCGGTACAAACCCCAAAATTGGTTAGAACCCACGGAGAATTTTGAGAAAAATAATATTATATAATTGTTCTATCTAGGTTTCGTAGATTAATCCCTGAAACCTTGGGGCCCGATATACAAATCGTCAAGGAGCAAACGTTTATATACACACATAAACAAACAAGTATATAATATTATTTATTAATTATTATATAATTATATATATATATATATATACACACGTGTGTATAGGGTTGTTCAATGTAAATCGAACCATCATATAAAGCGAATCAGTCAACTTCCACGTTGACTGCACGAATTCATTTGATAGGCACATTGATCTGCCAACACTACACTTGGTCAACACTACATTTATTGGTGATAGTTTTTATAATTATCACGAGATGGCGTCTGTGAGTATAAGCACCTGCACGTGTTATAGTGTGAGCGCTCTGCCAAATTTCAAATTTCGGCCCAAGAACAAACATGGCTACTGGTTCGCTTTACCTTACCCTGTATAAAAAGTGAACCAGGGGTCATCTGTTAAACCGAACCAGATGGTTTAGTTTTGCTTAACCGAATAAATATCAGTATTTTAACGGCTGCATATCATAATCATATTATAGTATAGACTTAGGCTTATGCTACAGTTATGAACAACTAGCCTACTAGTTGGACTGGAATCAAATTCCCAATCTTCCAACCGGGGAGGGGGTGACAGGAGCGGATCCAGGATTTTTTAATAAGTCTACAAGGGGCACATGATATACATTTTGAATCATAGCTTAAATAGTCTCGTAATCATGATTTATTTATCAGCATTGCCATGGAGAAAAGAAAAGGATTGAAGCAGCAAATATCGAATCCCCAAGGCGGCCAGCATGTTAATGCTCGACATCGC
The DNA here is from genome assembly GCA_963995525.1 of Escarpia spicata. Classification (NCBI taxonomy): domain Eukaryota; kingdom Metazoa; phylum Annelida; class Polychaeta; order Sabellida; family Siboglinidae; genus Escarpia; species Escarpia spicata. The sequence continues at coordinate 43,223,834 of OZ023217.1, forward strand.
GGGGCTTGCTACAAAGGGGAGAGCATCAACAAGAAGAATCAGAAGTCTCATCTCCTAGTTTTGAATCAGCATTATTCCCACCTGCACAACCTCGAGTTTCTTGAGCTGATGGTAACTAATAAAATCCATATTCTCGCCTTGCCTAGTCACCGTTAGATCGTGGTGTCTTTAAAAGCTTCAAAGCAGCAGGGAGAGACGAAATGCAGCTGTTCACCGGGCGCAAATTAAAAAAGAAGGACTTCTTCGTTGTATTCAACAAAGCAACCAGTCCGTGACGGTAGACAATGCCCAAGGTGGTTTTAGGGGGTCAGGGTTGTTCCCGTTCAACCCGATAGCAATCCCAGAAGCAGCATTTATGCTAAGCAGTACTACTGATCGGCCACTGATCCCTTCAACCAGCCAAGATGCTGACGGAAATCCACCCTTGCAATCGTGGTTATGAATGACGGAACTCAAGAATCCATGATCCCATCAGCCATATCAAACATGGTTAATGCTAACATCGCTCCAGCAGCTGAAAGTCGGAGACAGGGGGAACCTCTCCCACAATCTTCCCCTCCACGCCCGACATGGCGCCTGAGGATGCAGAACATGACACAACCATACACGCCATCATTACAGCTATCCCCCGTGCCAATGCGGTTCAAGCAGCTAACGGTGGGCAACAGTACGAAACCTCGCCCACCGTATCCCCGTCCACGTCCGAAGCAACCGCGTGTGTTACTATCTCATCAATTCCTAATGCTGATGTCCCTCCAAGACCAGAAGCGTCAGCCAGAAATGCAGGCATTGGTGTTGTTCCTGCGACATTCAAAGATTTGATGCCATTTCCCCACAGGGAGCGGGCCACCCGCGGGAAAAAACTATTCCTACGAACTGAGTTTGTCTCACGAAAGCTTCATGGGAAAAAAACAGAGACAGGGAAAATCACGAAACCGTCTAAGGATGTAGAGAAAATGAAAGTGGGCAAAAAACATGGAACGATTCGAAAAGGCCGAAACTTGTGGCCGGTGGTCAAGCTTCCGCGAAACAAAAATCTTGCACATTGTGCAATTTTGAATATGGTGATCCGGCCGACCCACTGATTGAAGATGAGTGGAGAAGTTGTCCCACCTGTAGCCGTTGGTAGCATGTCACGTGCACTCTTGCCTGTGAGCGACTTATAAACGAACATTTTAAATGCGACCAGTCATCAAACTCACCTAGACGACCATGATCAGGTTGATGGTGTGCAGAGGGGCCTGGTCACAGTTAATGTGTGCAAAGTTCACCATATAGTTTTGATTTAGCGTTATGTTCATTTTCAAAAGTAAGGCGTGAAGTTACTGTTGAAAATAAATCACATTTTTGTATTAATTAGAAGACGTTGTTACGTCTTTTTTCATTCAGGTAAACCGAACTACGTGGTTCAGTTTATATAACCGGATGGTTCGCTTTACCGAAAAATAAGATAAACTGAACCAACAAGACCAAACGAATACATTGAGGTCGTTCAGTTAACCTGAACATTGATTCGGTTTATCTAAATGTCACATGAAACTAACCCTTTGCACCATTCTTTTGACGCTTGTGTATACATACATACATACATACATGCGTACATGCGTGCATGCGTGCATGCGTACATGCATACGTATATGCACACGACAACTAACCCCATTATAGTTAGCTGTAATCCATTTTACCCATTCTTGTTGGTGCTACCCAGCCGGTAAACAGTGATTGAGTGAACAAAGAAGGAACCAGCGAACAGCCAGTGCATCCTGTCTCTCAAGTTCTATGACCACGTTGATAATAGGCCTATATACAATGCTCATCAGTAGTCGTGGGGCATTGCCCTACCCAGCGCGACAGTCATTGACCACGTTGATAATAGGCCTATACATTGCTCATCAGTAGTCGTGGGGCATTGCCCTACCCAGCGCGACAGCCATAGGCTTTTGAAACCTAATAAAAAGTAATACTCGTTATTCCGGGTTACGAGGTTTGTAAACACACCGAAGTAGGTCACACGTCGCACCAGCGCATACGGCAGATTGGTGTCGGCAAACAGTGTGCTATCCCTGCATGCTGTCGTCGAATAAGGGATTTCGAGAATAAGGGATTTCACGGGAGAGTTACTTTCTGATCTAACCATGAAAACGACCACCTACAGCCGCCAAACTTTTCCTCACATATCTTACATACATGTATATATATTACGTTACAAAAACAATCAGCAGCCGGCAGCGACTATCCGTAGCCCCACGGTTACCGTAAAGTCGATGTTGTGTCGAGGCGTTGCTACATAAATGAGCTTAACAGAAATTCCGTACAGTGGCGCTATCATTACAGCATGCGTGTTTGCGCGAGATATAAATATATAAATATAATATATCGTTAATATAATGGGCGCGTGAGTGTGTGCGCGTGTGTGTTAGTTATAATATTGGCATTGTTTCTGTTAAAAAGTAGCTCGATTAATTAAGCATAATTATTATCATCTGTATGGTTTGCAGGTAATGAAAGGTTAGAATTTCTACAGGTATTGAAAGGTTAGAATTTCTATTTAATGCGATAACCAAAACAAGTCTTACGAATAGGCAATAACTGTGTTCCCGTGGGTCAATTCTTTTTTAGTTGATGACCAACGCACGAGTCGGTGCTCCAACGAATGACACAATTTTGGGGGTATTCAGACTTTAGTTAGGATGAATCATATATATTTATTGATGTGAACATTTTTTTTAAATTGTGCATTTTGCTAAGCTGGGGAAGTCATTTCCTTAATTAATTAATGTGACAAACTCAACTAAAAATACGCATTCCTCATTTCCAGCTAGTTTTTTGTGTCACCAATAAAGTGCAGGTTTGGCACAAATTATGCACAATTTTCTGCCACTCTGTATGTAAAAAGAAACTACTTATGATACACCGATTGGCGGTGAACACGGCAATTTGTTGTAAATTACGACGTGCTTAAACCGAAGATCAATTTTATTGTTTAAGCAGTTCTTATCACAATAAAAAACTGCAATATGTAACCATCATATCTCAAATTTGTTTTTAAATATGAAAACGGAAACCTCCCAGGATATTTCCAAAACATGTTTAAAACACAGGAAAATACAATAATAAGATTAAGAAGGACCAGATGGGTACATCAACGTTTAAATAACATGGAAAACAACCTTCCAAACAACAATAATTATGATATTCAAGTAAAACATACAATTTCAAAGTATTGCCGCCTTTGCATCAGACATGAAATTCCAAAAATAATTCAAGAAAACTTGTTTCCCAAAATTGTACTTGAAAAAATTAAAAGTCATTCATACCAAGGCTTTATAAAGTATGCAACAAAATATATAATTAACAAATATATATCACAATGTAACATTCAGAATTGCTATATATGCAAGCCAAATGTACCATATATATACAGTAGACATTTTATAATATAAAAATATTGTTGTTAGTTATACTCTAGTATATGTTAGATTATGTTTGTAAATGTAGGTTAGGCTTGTTTTGTTTCAGTTAACATTAACTGACAATAATGACGTCAGTGGGTTTAGAGACAGTAGTGATAATTATTTATATTAATATTTGTAAATGATGGTATTACTTGTTTACTACTCTTGTTGTACTTCAATTAATTTAGAGGTTAAATTTTTTTTATATATGACATATATGACATCAGTAAGTTATATTTATACAGACATATTTGTTATAATTATATTCGTCATGGTGGCCTGCACGTCAGCGATCTTGTAGGTCTTAGTGCAGGTCTCCAAAGATCAATCATTATGTATACTTGTAATAATGTATACAACTGCATTATTATGTGCATAATTGATCTGAAATAAAGAAATGTATCTATCTATCTATCTATCATAGTAAATCGCAGGTGGGCCGGTGTCGTGAGAGAATGAACCACTGTCGGTCACACAGTCGAAATCGACGAGAGCAAGTTCGGAAAAAGAAAATTCAACAGCGGACGTTGCATCGTCTGGGTATGGTGCTTGGCGGCGTCGACAGGCGTGGTTTTCCTTGTCCCGGTTCAACAAAGGGATGCCGCGACGCTGATTCCTATAATCCAGCAGTGGGTTCTGCCTGGTACGACGATCATAACCGACGAGTGGCGTGCATACGGCACCTTACAGCAACTTGGGTACACGCATAAGACGATAAACCACAGCCAGCACTACGTGGACCACAACGATGCGACACTCCACACGAACACCATTGAGGGCGTGTGGATGCACGTGAAATGGAAGTTCAAGAGGATGTTGGGAACGAGGAAGATTGGGCCGCTGCTTGACACCTATCTCTAAGAGTTTATTTGGCGAAGGCGCTACGGGGATGTAGCATTTCACCTCATCGTAAACCACGTCGCCCAACTGTACCCCGTGTAGAGGACGAACAGAGAACAAACAATGGCTCTTTTAAGAGCCAAGAAGAAAACAACGGCTCTTTTTCTGACCTAACCAACACCTCCCAAAAAGAGATTGCTACTGTGCATATATGGTGATATTGATAAAAAAGCACTAAGATATTAACATTATTTTAGAATGCGACCAAACCGGTAAAACACTTTGTATTTTTCTACCACCATATTTCCCATCCCATATTCACATTTCGTCTAAATATCATTTTATACATTGAGCTTAACAAGTAATGAATGTCCAAAATGTATTAATATTATTATTAATTATACATATCTGATGGTAGCATTATATTTCATTAATATAATAATAATTTGTATTAATTTTCATAGAGAGAGAGAGAGAGAGAGAGAGAGAGAGAGAGAGAGAGAGAGAGAGAGAGAGAGAGAGAGAGAGAGAGAGAGAGAGAGAGAGAGAGAGAGAGAGAGAGAGAGAGAGAGAGAGAGAGAGAGAGAGAGAGAGAGAGAGAGAGAGAGAGAGAGAGAGAGAGAGAGAGAGAGAGAGAGAGAGAGAGAGAGAGAGAGAGAGAGAGAGAGAGAGAGAGAGAGAGAGAGAGAGAGAGAGAGAGAGAGAGAGAGAGAGAGATTATATCACCGCGAACACGCGTACAGTAACGATTCTGTGAAGCTCATTTATGTAACGACCCCTCGACACAATATCGATTTTACGGTATATATTCCTGTCTGTTATTTTGTCTCCCGGATGTTACCACATCGGCCACTTGTGTCACCGGGTCGCTCGATATTCGTGACGGGTGATAGTAGGCCTCTATATATAGGCCGTGTCCTCGATCTGTATTTTCAAAACAGGATCGCAAACATGGCAGCGAATATGGTCGTCACGCAAGCTCCGGATACCCCGGGATTCTACTCACAATTCGCGAGCAAATCGTCGTTCATCCTTGGTGGTATACAGATCAGTGCCGGGGTACTTACCTCGCTCCTCAGCTTCGTTATCATCGCCGCCTTCGGAGGAACCCGTTTCATATCTAACATCGTTGCCCATATCGTCTTCGGTGTCATTGTGAGTAGCCTGTATTACATATTTGCAAATATAGCTCTGTGCACAATCAGAAACTTACTACTTATACTAACAAGAGTAGTTAACTAGTTACATAACATCGAGTAAGGACACTTTTATTTGTCCCAAAAGAAAAGAAATACAATAATTGCTGTGTGATGGCAGACTGCTAATACAAAAAACTGGTCGCTATCGTATACATACCGCCCTGAGTATTTAAAAAAGTATCTAACAAGGTAGCCATTAAAAGCTACACACTCAACACTCCGGGCGGCATGCATCGATATCTTTATAACCGTTCAATACTTTTAAACACTACTATATTGGTCTCCTCTTAGTCTCCTAGTCTCCAAAGTTGTCAAGCGCATTCTACCAGACAGCTTTCATTAACTAAATGAGTATAGCTCGTGAATCATCTTGGTAACTCTTCGTTGTGCTCTTTCTAGTTTATCTATGTCTTTCTTACGTGCGTGCGTGCGTGCGTGCGGGTGTGTGTGTGTATGTGTGTGTGTTGAAAAAACAACACACACTCGCTTGCATACACGCACGCACACACGCACGCACACACGCGCGTATAAAGTCAGTCGATTAAGAATTGTAACACTAATATATAATTGTAGGTGTATTACTAATGGTATCCTGCATGTACTTAAACAGCCTAATTATAACCGACCATTATATATATATATATATAATTATTTATATATATATAAATATATATTTACATATATATATATATATATGTTTACATATGGTGTTGAATTATTCAGATGTTTTCAGTTATATCAATATCACGTGTTATTATTGATTAATGTTTAAACCAATTGTTCTCAAAACGTTGGTTTTAAAGTTTGTTTCAGTATCGTAACTACGTTTCAATAATGTAACTACGACAAGAGCGTTGCCTTTCTTTGTGTACTTGCGCAAAAGCAGATCCGATTACCGATGGTGGTGAAGGGCGAGGGTGTCACTCACGGAATATTGTGCGTTCAGAAGATAGTGATAAACAACAGAGATACGAAAGACAACACGGATCTGGCAGACAGGTCCGGCTCAAACAATGATTGTTCCAAAATGTTATACAGATGTGTAACGTTTTTCAACGAAGTTCCGTTGATAAGAAACCGGACGGCGAACCGGATCCACCTACATATATTTTATTATAACAACAATACTGTTGTCTGTGTCGATCTGTGTGTCTCTATATGTGTGTCTGTCTGTCTGTCTGTCTGTATGCCTGCCTGCCTGCCTGCCTGCCTGCTTGCCTGCCTGCCTGCCTGCCTGCCTGCCTGCCTGCCTGCCTGCCTGCCTGCCTGCCTGCCTGCCTGCCTGCCTGCCTGCCTGCCTGCCTGCCTGCCTGCCTGCCTGCCTGCCTGCCTTTCTGTCTGTCTGTATGTCTGTTTGTCTGTCTATCCGTCTGTCTGCATGTCTGTCTGCGTTTGTCTGTCTGTTTGTATATATATATATATATATATATATATAATATATATATATATATATATATATATGTATAAATCTGAATCTACGAACCATCCCAATGGACCAGCTAGATCGCACACAGAATGTAAGCCGTATATATATATAAACATAAACATAACCGGTATATATTACTAGCCGAGTAATATATACCGAGTAATATACACACACATATATATATATATACATATATATATATATATATATATATATATATACGGCTGACATTTTGTGGGCGATCTAGCGGGTCCATTGGGATGGTTCGTAAATTCAGACTTTTGTTTCGAAATCTATCCGAAAGGTAGCGGTGTCAGGAGTCAATACATATGACTCCCTTTTCCCCCGGGCAACGCCGGGTAACTCGGCTAGTATTACATACCGATAATAGCATTCGAAACTATCGACCGGGTATGGATTTCATACAGTGTTTTGACGGTTCGTGGGGGGTGTGTGTGTGTGTGTTGGATATTTGTATTAGCCATCAACTGCAGCACACTTGAAACATTTACAAAATTCACGAAATATTGGGGGCTATGTGTCCTCCATCCACCCCCCGTCACAACGCATATTTAACACATAGCTTGTTTACGGGGAGATCGGTGATGGAATTTAGTAATTTCATTGGTTGATTGATTGATTAATTAAATAATTGATTCATTAATTCATTAATTCATTGATTCATTGATCGATAGACCGACCGAGCCAGCGAGTGAGTGATTGCGTTGCTTGCCATAGTTTCTTGTCGATACCGTCATGTTTGAACAGAATAAGTCATTGTGGCTTTGCAACAAAAGTTACTGGCACTGCTAACTCGGCAAAACACAGTGTGGTAAACGTTTACAAAATGGCGATAACCTTTGTTTGGAGCCCAGCACAAAAGTATTCATTAACTAAGATAACACATACATCCATAATACATTTTTCAGTTGTTAAATTGGGTGATCAACCATTCCCCAGTTGATGCCAAATAAAAACAAATTGAGTTACTTTGAGTTATTTACTACTGGACACATTAAGTGATCAGCCGTTCTTCAGATTATACAATTCTCTTATCACCTGCTGCATGCCATGGCGACAGCAGTAATTAAATGGTCATGGGAACACGTTTAAGGTCAACAAACTGTAATTGAATAATACTATCATTGCTTTATTGCTATATGGGTGGATGTAAGTAAGTTAGTTCTTATTGTTCTCCGCAGATGATCATTGCCGGGGCATTGGGCATCACTGCTGGTAAACTCAAGACAACAGGACCCGTGAGTACATTAGTCTAATTCAAGCTTTTCCACAAATTCCATAGTTTCAACGTGCACTGTCTATAAGTCTATATCAGTATCTAGTTATAATCGAGCGAGCATATGTATGCGGGTACGTTAACGTTTTCCTCATAGATGGCTTGAACGTCGAACGCCAATCTTTCAGGGATTAACCGACAACCCTGTGAATAGGAAAAGTAAGACTTATATCTTTTCGGGATACCCTATATATGCCAAGATGTTCATATTTTATGGGGTAAATCAGTTGTTTGGAACGTAAAACGTAATGTGCGCGTAATACGTAAAACGTAACCTAAAAATCGCAAGGAATCGCAGGAACCACGCGCGCGTGGCATATACCTCGGGAAAACGGTCCCTGCGTCATGTACTTGGCAAGATATTGTAGACACTGCCACAATTATGCTTATGTCTACCCTCATGCCAATAGCATAGCGATACGAATATTATTAAACAATTATTCTAAACTATCACGACTAGAGCGTATTGGTGGACATGAACCTCACTTTCTATCCGACCTTCGTCATAGTATCTGCGAGCGCGTTGTGGTGTTTATGTAACGTTGCTCTGTTGTTTTCTAACATTTGGTAAATATTACTATCACGACTGTCAACTACCAAGGCATCCCCTCAGTGGACGGGCATTTTTGCTAGTTATACATAACTGCACATCCACATTGGATAGAGCGAATTGCGCGCATGTATACTGATCGGATTTGTGCAGTCCTTCATTGCGTGAATGCAATATCGATTATTGTTATAATCAATAATTATATGTACGGTTTCAAACAGCTGACCGATGTTATTGTCCACCAGGTTCGATCCACTGTATGTCTAAACATATATATATACTTTTGTCTTCAGATTGTTGGCTTCATGGTGACATCAATAATTGCTTCTATCTTCGCAGTTTATGCTTTCGTCGCCTTCTGTGTTATTGCAATCGGAGTGACAGTCGCGCTTTCTGGTGACCCACTCGTAAGTATATGTATATATGCTACTGTTAAACCAAACGAAATCACGGGGGAATATTGCACTTAATGGATCAAGTAAAACAAATCTGAGTGATGTGTCGATGTTGCGAACAATCATCTCCAAACGTATTGTACTAACCCCTTAAGTCCCGTACACATGTAGAGTTGGCTGCTTAGGGCATTGACGTTATGGCGGACTCTACGTGAACGGGGTCATAAACCATTATGAACTCTTCAACGGGAAATTTCGAAAAAAATTATATCTCCATCGTGGTGTCGAATACGACTACACCAGGCGTTGGCAAGCTGCGGCCCGCGGGCCAACTGCCGCCCGCGCAGCTATTTCATGCGGCCCGCGGAATAAAAGCGAGATTGCACACAATGCGGCTCCCGCGGAATGACAATATATATATAAGCATGGTGGACCTTCCGTGGAAAGAAGAACAACAGGAGTAGTGTCGCTGATTTTTGGCAGAGATGAATGCGTAGCTTGTTCGTGGAGCAGATGTTTTCAGAGATAAGGCCTACCGGACATCGCTGATCCCCAGGTGCATCTGCTTGTTTTCATTTCTTGTCGACATCGTTCCGCATCTCAATCTGCTGAATTTTCAACGTAAGGGAAGAGAACAACTAAACAAATAACTCTTCTAGCTCGTTTCTTCCAGTTTCTTTCCGCGGATAAAGTTGCAATGTTGGGACACCAACTATTGCATTTCTCAACACCCCTGAAAACGAACCCGAAAGGCCGGACATGTTCGGAGCATTTGTTGAGCTGCTGAGACGGGCGTTTGCAGAGCATTTTACATATTTTAGAGCTCGTCTTTGCTCTTGTTTTATCGCCCGTTGTAGTCAACAACGGGCCGGAAACTGTGTAGATGAAGTTCACCAAAATGTAATATGGTTCTGTGGCACACTAAGTGACATTCAACGAGGTGTTATCTTGCAACCAAGCGTACTTGCTGTCTGAACAATTTCTTAAACTGATCACACGCGTCAAGTTCACTTGCACGTGGAACACTTGGACGTGGACGTGGACGACAACGCTGACCTTGTATTTTTAATAGTAAATTGTTCGAAATTAGCCATTGATGTTTCGTAATAACACAACTCTTTATTTATACTCTGCCAAAATGTGTAAGTTCACCTTCAATGCATATGAGCTAGAATGCCTATATAAATACTATATACGAACCATACAAAAATATACCCATTTCCACGAAGATTGGGCTAGTGATAACGATAACCAATATTAAGACTAATTGACTAATACAATACAATAAAACATAAACCTTTCATGTTCAGTAAGTTTTGGGCATGAATGAGTTAAGGTATTCGTCGTGTCGTTGTTTGTTAATTCGCCGTTGTGTCTATTCTCAGGGACGTGTTCTCATTGCCGTGATGTACGTCTTCGTCGTCGCCTACCTGGTCGAGACGATCGTCTCCATCTGGTCGGCCGCCATCTGCTGCTGTAGCGCCTTATGCTGTCAACGTAAACAGACTCCAGGGGTATGCTGACATATACGTTTACCCTCCCTAACTCCAGGCCTAAAGCTACTCAGTCGTCTTAAGCCAACAACTCATACAGATTACGTATACTGACATAACCTGCGCTTTTCCTGCGTAGTGTAACGTTTGCCTTGTGGTGTTGGTGTGGTTTCGGGTGGTGCCTTGTCGAACAGTGCTTTCTGCACCGATAGTTTATTGTTAATGCAAAGGGGTGCAGAATGATCACATTTCCTAAAATTGATGACATAAGGCCGTCGATTTGATATTAATTGCAACTAAGACCCCTACTCCGGGGAAACGTTGAAAATATAAAACTACATGAACCATATTTGTTCACCTCCGAGAAAAACTGCAACATTTCAGTCTCATACACGCGAAACTGACAGAAATATGAGGGAACACACACGGCCGCAAGTTATGTTTCATCACATGCGTCGGAACCGGGGGAGGGTTTGGGGGTTGAGCCCCCCGATGTTGAGAGTAGGGGTGTTAGCCCTCCAGTATTGTGTAGGTTGTGAAGATGTGTTTGGTGAGTGCCATTCGAGTTGTAACTTCCGGGTTGAATTTGCGTAACTGCATAATAACATTTCGTAATTGTTCCGTGACAATTTTCCAACAACACCCATCCACCCCTATGTATTCCTGGACAGATGTTGAACTTCATCGCGAAAAATCTTCAACAGCACCCCCCACGGGTTTTCCAAAATCATGTCCGACAGAGGAGTGCTGAAACTCCGGCTCAGCCAACTCAGTCTTGATTTCTTTCCGACGCATGAATTCGTAGTATAGAACATGCGTGTTGCACAGGTTGCGCACAGCTCACGAATACTATTTCGCTTGCAGGTAGTCGTCGCATACCAACAAGTGAAACGCCCAGTTGATGATGGTGTTTGAGGACAAGAACGCGATGAGACGAACAGCCACGTAGAGAGCATTCTGCTTCGTAGCATCAGGCTTCAAACTCTACCAAGACGTTACTTCTGGCCATGTTCGTCTTCCGAATTTGTTGAACTACAAATTAACGATAAACTAAGACCAGTTATTAAGATACAGTGTACATAATTCGTTATGTGCAGAGAAGTTGTTCATTATTAGCAATTTTGATGAAATAATGTCATCATGTTCCGAGAAACTATTGCGTGATTTTTCGATACACGATGGGAAATTGTTATCTTAGTCAGGGTACGTTTATACTTTATACATTTGAGTAGAACCGCTTATACTTTTATTCATATTTATATAACATTTTCGTTGTTGTATTATAATATATTAGTCACGCAAACTGTTAGCAATGAGGTTATTACAATATAAATGAAGGAACGTTTCATTTTAGGCGCGCTGTTCGCTGCACTGCTATATTAAAGGTAAACAAGCAGTAGTTGAATTATTATGTTGTTTTTGTGTTGTTAATGGTAAATATGTTTGTAGATTTATTATATTTACAAATAAAGTGATCTGCAAGAACATTGGTTGACTTCCGGTCCACCGTGTGACGTCATGGGTGTTCCTACTGCACCCATCAAGCCACACAAAATGTATACAGTATTGAAAACTACTATTACAATGTAATTAAGTGAATTAAAATTGTGTAATAAATTTATCTAATTGGAAACACAAAGCTAAAGAAACACATTTTATATGGATGCGATGGGTGCAAACGCACCCCTACGCTGAGGCAGAGGAGTTCTATTTGGGGGAGTAATTTTGCTTGGAGGGAACTATACGTGTTTGGCTTGAAATCGTGGTGTAATTTTGTTAACTATGTCAAACCCTACCGTCCTCCAATCGCAAAAAAAACAAACGATACTCTCTCGACCGCGAAAAGTGTGTAAATCGTGGCCATTTCGCAATTAGCTCAGGTATGAATTTTATTCTCGGCTCACAATTACAGCGGCTGCATTTACATATCCCCATAGTGCAGGTGGTCATCACATAATCAATGATGACTTGTGGAACTTAAACTCCAAATTGATCCTATATGTGACTAACTTAGGTGTGTTTTTTTAGTTTTCCTTTTCTAGACTTAGTGAGTCCACAGTTACCACTAATGCGTGATTGTTGTCTTCCCCTGGCGTAGATACCAGGTAGAAAGAACCATCGGCTTATAGCAGTTCTTCCGAAGGATGCAGCCGACGTGGGGTGAACGAAGTTATAAAACCAAGTTTCGAAACGGCGCTCGGTAGCAGAATTCAAACCCGGTTCCTACCACCGATGGTCCGGCGATCTACCGCTCGACCACTGCTCCCATACCAATGTCTAACATTGTACTTTTTAAGTCAAGTGAAATGATGCAAGGACATTAAATGCTTCTTATATGTATAATAAAATGGCTAATGTATGAACAATAGTATAAGGACGGTCAGCAATCAACATAATAATCCGTAAATGGGTCAATATTTCATAACTGTCCAAAATTAGCTTTTGGTCTCCTAAAATAAATGCCAAATAGAATAAGTGTATACATTTAGCCCGTATGTCAATGTATAATATATGTAGTATATCCATAAAACTGTATCTCCAAGTCTTAACCTGCAAACTGGGATTCGGGGAGGAAAAAACGTTTAGACACGTAGACCCTAGTCATCTAAGTGCTTTATACGTTTACGATTTGTATCTCAACTTGTGTCTTGCTGAAAGGCAAGAGTTTTTTGTGAAACTGCAAAAAAGTGTCTTCGAACTTTGACATGCTATAGACGCCACACAATTGACCGTACAGCCATATTTTTAAGTATTGGTGAAATGCAGTCCAACTATTTGTATGTTGCCTGCTCAACTGAAATGATGCGACCCTTTTAAGAAATGTTTAATGTTAGATTATGCTACACAAGTTAAATAATACAAATCTTCCCGCATCTGTATTGTAATTTATGCCCTTTATTCAACTATATGACAAAAACACTACAACGTTTATTACGACATCGCCGTTTATTACGACATCCGGGCCTTGTGGAAGACGCGTTTATGCGGTAACACGGGATGTTATGGCGTAGTTATGTGTCTCTTAGTGGTACCTATTTATCATAGTTGTTGTGTTTCAAAATAATTGGTTTAGTGTCAGTAAAATATCAGTGCCTTTTCCAAAAAAATAAATTGTGTTAATACTGCAAACTTACCATCCAAATGGTTGCAACAAAAATGATTGAAATGGTTTTCACGGTAATTTCAACCGACGTTCTATGTGGTATTAGCTATCCGAAACAAATAAACTATTGGAATTTGATGATATATTCTTTATTTTTGTATGATTTTTCATATTTGCTAAATACGGATTTTATCCTTCAATGATAGGAACAAGTGAACGTCTGTCTTGGGAAGGATAATGCCACACTATTAACACAAATTAACGTTTTAAAACAGAGAAACCAACTGTTGAGTTTTATTAAAGTTTTATTATAAAAATGGAAGAATTTCAAGTAAATACAGCGGGATTCAGTGCAGCACGGCGCTCTGCCTTTGGGCCGAAGTAGTCCAGACAGTTGTCTGAAGCATGACTTAGAAAGGACCACTGACATGTTGTCTGAGCTGCAGTGAAAGGCAATAACAATGCAGCCACCAAGTGTGATGCACATCTCTCCATTCAGAGTGTTGCGAACTTTTTTCTTCGAAATTTTAAGGTAATTAGTGGCCTGCATATGGCGACTTCACAGAAATCGTGAAGGAATTGGTGTTGTCTCCAACATGCTTCAATATGCAGTACTGGATCTAAGCAAACCCACCAGAAAGTACCCAGTGTACATGTTTTAAGATATGTTGGTGATATATTGCCAAATGGACAGCAACAAAATTATATAGTATGCTGTTGGTATCGTTGAAACAATGAGATATTCATGTTTATTACGACATCTAAATGGCACACTCGCATCATTTGACATATTGAAAAAAAAATTAATTATTTAAAAAATTCAAATAAATTACAAAAAAAATAATAAATCAAAAATTCTTTCTGACACGTTGCATATACATATATCTACTATACCAATCTAGCATTAGTTATTATTATATAGAATATTATTAATATAACATTTTTGTTGGTGAATAGGAACTAAAAAGGCATTAAACAAGATGGCCGCCATTTCCAAGGCACCCACGTGACCAATCAATTTATTTCCTCATGATTTATTGAAATTGCTCCCACACCAACATTTTCAGAATGTTTTTGGATTGTGGTAATCAAATTGGCAAAAAGACCTATTCGGCAGCGTGTCCCTCCTTAGCGGGTTTTTATTGCTATTTTTATTGCTGTTTGAGTATAGACAATTGTGAATAAAAAAATCTTGCCCGTGTGCATCGAGTGACTTGTATGCCTCCACGGACTCACGACTCACGAGCCACGACTCACGAATAAACATCCCTGGAGTATTTATTACTTAGTGTTAAATATAGCCGAATGTAAGTTCGGGCGACAGACTTGGGCCGTTCCATAAAAACGGATCTGGCAACTTGCGTTCGCATATAAATGCCACTGCTCTTTCATGGTTGCTCAAGCGTTGCTTGCCCACTATAACTGTCATGGAAAAATCCTTTGTAGACATATCACGTGTAACCGTATCATAACATAACAGTATCCTCCACATTCTATGTGTATGCCAGTCAGAACAGTCTCCATACTCATATCACGTGTAACCGTATCATAACAAAACAGTGTCCTCCACATTCAATGTGTTTGCCAGTCAGAACAGTCTAACGAGTCCATACTCATATCACGTGTAACCGTATCATAACATAACAGTAACCTCCACATTCAATGTGTTTGCCAGTCAGAAGTCTAACGAGTCCATACTCATACCACGTATAACCGTATCATAACATAACAGAAACCTCCACATTCAATGTGTATGCCAGTCAGAACAGTCTAACGAGTCCATACTGATATCACGTGTAACCGTATCATAACATTCAGTAACCTCCACATATCACGTGTAACCGTATCATAACATAACGGTAACCTCCACATTCAATGTGTATGCCAGTCAGAACAGTCTAACGAGTCCAAACTCATATCACGTGTAACCGTATCATAACATAACAGTATCCTCCACATTCAATGTGTATGCCAGTCAGAACAGTCTAACGAGTCCATACTCATATCACGTGTAACCGTATCATAACATAACAGTAACCTCCACATATCACGTGTAACCGTATCATACCATAACAGTAACCTCCACATTCAATGTGTATGCCAGTCAGAACAGTCTAACGAGTCCATACTCATCCAGGCTGTCAACGATTGGAAGATTTATATAGACAACAGTATATTTACGCAGTTACTCCTTGTCTTTGCTAAAGCCTTTGAAACAATCCCACACAAACGCCTTCTAGCTACGGAATCATTGAAGCACGAAGAGGTAGTTCATACCGCTCGTACCAAATCGTAAACAAAGGCTAAAGGGTGTCAATTAGTGGGTTCCTGTCAGGCTATCTTAGATATTGTTATGTTGCTCAAGCGTTGCAACCCGCCTTTGTTCGCTGTCAACAAACAGCGTGCTGCATGCCCGACAAAACAAGTACTGCCAGTGTGCTTTTAATATAATCGTAACGTCAAATCGCAACGAGGTTTAAGTTTTAGACATGCGAAAACCTACTTGGGATAATAATTAGCCTACCGGATATCATCGTGTCATCGAATGACGTCATCGAGTCACTCCCTGTTCGTGACGGGTGCATGTTATTGGTTCTATATAAACGGTGCCCTTCGTCTCTACGAAGCAGCATCGTAAACACGGCAGCGAATATGGACGTCGAAGAAGATGCAGATACCTCGTACTATCCACACTATCCGAGCAAACGAACGTTCCTCCTTGCCGGAATACATTTTGTATTGGGGGTTCTAATTTCGCTCCTCTGCGTCCCAACCATCGTCATAGGAGGCACTAGGATCATGTCTGGTATGGCTGTCCATCTTGGCTTCGGCATTTACGTGAGTAGCCAGCATTGCTTATTTGCCGGTCTGTCGGTCTGTCGGTCTGTCCCTCTGTCTGTCGTTTTGTCGGTAGTTCGGTTTGTTGGCCTGTCTGTCAGTCTGTTGGACTGTCGGTCTGGCGGTCTGGCGGTCTGCCGGTCTGTTGGTTTGTTGGCCTTTCGGTCTGTCGGTCTGTCAGTCTGTCGGTCTGTCTGTCGTTTAGTATGTCAGTCAAACGGTCTGTCGGTCTATTGGCCTACCGGTCTGTCAGTCTGTTGGTCTGTCTGTCATTCGGTTTGTCGGCCTGTCGACCTGCCAACCTGTCGACTTGTCAGTCAGTCGACCTGTCAGTCTGTCGGCCTGTCGGCCTGTCGGCCTGTCGGTCTGTCGGTCTGTCGGTCTGTCGGTTTGTCTGCCGGACGAATTCAGTCATCTACTGACATTCGTTTTCTTCTGCTTGCCCACTATAATTGTCATGGGAAATCATTTGTAGACATATCACGTGCAACCGTATCATAACATAACAGTAACTCCACATATCACGTATAACAGTATCATTATCATAACATAACATTCAATGTGTATAACATAACAGTAACCTCCCCATTATACCAGTCAGAACAGTCTAACGAGTCCATACTCATGCAGGCTGTCAACGATTAGAAGATTTATATAGATAACAGTACATTTACGCAGTGCCTTTGCTAAAGCCTATGAAACAATCTCACACACACGCTTTCTAACTACGGAATCACTGAAGCACGAAGAGGTAGTTCATATCACTCGTACCAAATCGTAGATAAAGGGTCTCAGTTAGTGGGTTCCTGTCAGGCTATCTTAGATAATGTTATGTCCTTCTCGTGCTCTACATAAAATACATAAACAAGAACAAGAACTCTGTATTTGTAGATGACTATATGTTACACCGCACATACCTGTCATTTTCCATGCTGCCCTGATACTTCAAACATGAACTGATGAAGTGCAAATGGCAAATGGACTGTAATCTATGTACATCTAAATGCGTTCTACCAAGTCAGACATAAAAATAAACCCAGCACAGACACGCATTTACATTTCCCTCGCATAAACAATCTACGAGTTTGCACAATAACGTAGTGTTTCGAGTAAACACTACCCGAGAATGATGTGACGTTTTTTCTTGGTGTTATTGCACACAACCAGATCCGGTTCCGCGTGGCGGTTGAAGGAGGGGGTGTCACTCACGGAATATTGTGCGCACAAAAGATAGTGGCAAACAACACAGGTCCGAAAGACAACACGCATCCGGCAGACAGGTCCGGCTCAAACTATGCATAATTGTTCCAAATGTTCTATTTACAGAGGTATGTAATGTGATTGATTTCCGGATCTATTTGAGAAGCGATGTTCTTCGTCGTAATTCGCTTCATAGAAAACCGGAATGCGAAACGGTCTGACCTATACATTATAGCATCCGGACCTTTCGACTGGGTCTGTATTTTCATACTGAGGTCCATATTTTTCGTTATCACTCTGTTCGGGTTTCATAAGATTTGGTTGGTTGGGTTTTAGCAAAAAATTGCTGATATTATATACATGTAATATTCGGGTAGTAGAAGTTGCGGCTCGTGAGAATGGTTGAACGGATAAGTATCATTATGTTTCTCATTGAACGACCGGCCGATAGTTATAGGTCAAAGTACAGCTCTGTCAGGGTGATGTGGTCAACTACCACCCCTGGATTACGAGGAAGCAAAATTCGGTTATGGTCCACCGCTAAGGTCGGGGTTTCAAATTGAGGACCGGGTTTCACTACTGCGGTCCGGCGCTGTAGTTCAAGTTTCATATTCCACCGCCTCCATCATAGGCCTACGTTACATTGCTTTCTGTGCATGTTGTGAATATGGAGACGTACATTGAAACCGTTATACCTCATTCAAAGTCTGACCACTAAATGTTCGAATTGAAGGTCAAGTACACAGTTTCTCGTCAGACGATTTAACGGTTTGTTAAATAACGATTTATATAATTTTTGAGGTAATGTAAATAAACTACAGCAATGACAAATAGCCTGTGTACGGTGAGATCGAACAGTTATCGGAATTGTGTCGTTTGATTAAGTGACCGCGTTGTCTGCCATATGCTCTAGTCGATACCCTCATGTTCGAATATCTTGCTGGCTGACATGACTGACAGCAGAATGGTAAATGTTTGCCAAACAGCGATAGCCTTTGCTTTGAGCCAAGCACGACATTCAGTCACTAACAAAAAATAATACACCTTTCTTTACATACTTGTGATACTATCAAACAATGTGGTTAAATCAATGATATTCAGCGAACATTGTAACATATGCAACCAATCAGTGATACGGAGTTGACAGTATAGCAAATATATAATATTATTTTAAATCTCTAACTATCGATTCCTTTAAATCTATCTCCTTCCAGGCGCCGATGTCAACACGCCTTTTTTCTATGTTCAATCGCTTCTTTACACCGCTACAATATCATTTACCAACTGGCGATGTTCTTGATAAATTAACAAATGTAGTTATTTAGAATTATTTACTTTTTTTAGTGTACAAATTATTTGGTGAGATATTCCAAAGATGGGGTCAGTGTTGTGGGGTTAAGATCTGTACCGTAATGGCGATAAGTGTTGGCCATGCTTTGATGCCATATGGATGGGTGTAACCTGGTTGTTATTATTATTATCCACAGATGATCATTACCGGAGCACTGGGCTTCGCTGCTGGTAAACGCAAGACTGTTAACCCCGTGAGTACATTGTTTCTATCCACTCATACATCAACGCACGCACGCACGCACGCACGCACGCACGCATGTACGCACGCATGCATGTGCACGAATATACGCGTGTGTGTGTTTGTATATATATATATACGGCTCACGGATGGACGGGACGGACGGACGGACGGACGGACGGACGGACGGACGGACGGACGGACGGACAGACAGACAGACAAACAAACATACATACTCAGATTTGTGTGTGTCTGTGTGTGTGTGTGTGCGCGCGCGCGCGCGCGTGCGCGTGCGCGTGTGTGAATAAATATCAGTTGATATAAGTTGATAACTGTCATAAATGTGAATGGCATTACTAATGCTTCATGACATCTCATAAATCCAACATTGTCGCATATAGTTTTCACTTTAAAAAACTTTGCCTTATATATTTGTTATACAGAAAAACGTTTGGGGCCTGATTTTCAACCAAATACACGAACTCTCCCCGTGTTCAGCATCTGTTTTTAATAGCTTGACGGAATTTTGTTAGGCAACACGCAATGGGATGAATAGGTCAATGAATCGATTACGAAAACAGAACTGCACACGCATATTGCATAGAGCGAATTGCACGCGTGTGTAATAATCACATGTTGTGCAGTCTCTATTGTAAACACTACGTATATATGTAGGCCTATTATTTAATACAGTTGAGCAGTGTTACGGTCAATTTTTTCAACTGTATATAATATTTAAAAAGGCATGTTTTTTTTTCAGATTATTGGCTTCGTGTGTATGTCAGGCATGGCTTGTATGTTCGCCATTTATGCATTCTTTGCCTTCGTTGCGGTCGCAATCAAAGTTGCAAATGTGCGTCCTGGCGAGCCAGTAAGTATAAACTGTATATGCTACTGTTAAACACAAACCAAATTACCCTTTAAAACTTCAGCGCCCGAAAGTGTTTCGACACCCGCTTCCTAAAGCGCCCGAAATCGTCTTTTAGCTTTGACAACGCATGGAGGTTTTTAAATGAATCAAGTAACTATTTCCAGTTGAAGATGGCGCCTATAGCCGCCAATGATATGATACGCCCAACGCGTTCGTACGACACCACACACGTGGAACAATACATTTGAATGAAATTGTCACATTTCTTAATTTGAAAGACACTAGTTAAGCCTCATACCCTTGGCGTACGAATGATTGTCATTTCTATCTGTCACATTACTCTTTGAATGTGATTGATATCAATACTTGTTTGTTGACGATTTAATGCCAGGAGGTGTAGAAAGTGATGCGAAGATGGCATCATCTAAGGCAGCGACAGGCAGTCTCAACTGTCGGCTGATCTCATATTACATAGTGTGAGCACGAGTTGTCAGGATATACATGTGTGTTTACTATGTATAGCCTACAGCACTGCTAAAGTCAGCAAGGAGAAGTAACTACTTCCAAGTGGCTTCATCCAACGTGTGTAACTTATAGTCACCAGTGATGCATTACAACGTATAGAACATACATAATATCGGGCTTTTGTTAAATAGATAATTGTTATTTCCATTACACACGCTAGTACACAGCGCTTCATTGTTGACTAAATGATACGCTAACTTTGCAGCATCGTAGAAGTATTTCCTCCCAGTCACCGAAGTCCAATCGGCCCTTTTTATACTCATTACGTTCATCGGACCATTAGTCTTTGATTTCTCAATTTGAAGAAAATGCAAGGGTAGTTATATTGTTTTGCATACCTTTTCAGTGACAGTCATTCTTTAGGTGACTCCACAGTGCTGGCGTTAAAATTAGTATAGTGACGCATAGAATGCTGTAATTGGCGAGAGCTGAAATTAAATGGTCGTGGGAACGAGTTTAAGATAAAGCATACTGTAATGGTGACAATTAATTACCGAACTACGAAGGTTGGTGGGTTTAGAGTAAACTAGTGCAGATTATATATATATATATGTATATATATATATACATATATATATATATATATATATATATATATATATATATATATATATATATATATATAATCTGCACTCACACCAGCCACGCTTCAATCTCTGATATGGAAGGTATATTAGACTGTGTCTCTTCTGACCACCACCATTATCATATCTGCCAAACAGTTAACCTTTTTCTTTAGGCACACATAACTAACCTCGACAGCTTTGTTCCATAAGGATCCTAGGGTCGCTAAATTTATTTTTACCCTTTATACAATAATTACAGCGTAATTTACTAATTCCCATAGAAGTCGATAGAGTTTTCAAATGAGCCAGTTGGCCAGAGTGTGAACATTCCAAAGAACTTGCTACCACGTTGTAAGGCAACTTCTTAGAAACGTCTAGCAGCTGAAGTAGCACGTCATCGAGACAGCGGAGAAACTATCTGGTGAATAATCAGTAATAAAACAACAGGGCAAAACAGTCAGTTGTTTTGGTCCACAAAGAAGTTACATTTTAAGACTACCAATACCCTCGTTGATATTGTTCAAACCAACGCAATCACTAATATAAAAATCGAATAAGAGATACGGGGTCCTCTTGGCAGAAAGATAGGACGTCAATAGTGTGTTTTCAGTTCAGACAGGATTACTTTTACCTAAACTAAGCGTGTTGTTTCATGCGTGTGGTATGTGCAGGAATGCATGGACCCACTAGGGCATCATCGGCGGTTACGGGAGCCTATTTCAACCTTTGGAAATGACATATATATAATTTAATGTATCTGATTTTACTACAATATTATTTATTTTATTACACACACACACACACACACACACACACACACACACACACACACACACACACACACACACACACACACACACACACACACACACACACACACACACACACACACACACACACACACACACACACACACACACACACACACACACACACACACACACACACACACACACACACACACACACACACACACACACACACACACACACACACACACACACACACACACACACACACACACACACACACACACACACACACACACACACATACATACACACACACATACACACACACACACACACATACACACACACACACACACACACACACACACACATACACACACACACACACACACACACACACACATGCCAGCTCGATTGTAGCAGTAATATAATATATTTATATATGCACCAATCGTCGTAATGTTGTTTGTTAATTCGTCGCTACATCTGTTTTAAGGGACGTTTTGTTCTCGCCGAGGTATTGGGCTTCGTCAGCTTGTACATGATCACGGCGGTTGTATCCGGCGTGTCGGCCGTCTTCACCTTTAGAGCCATCATCTGCCAACATCAACCGTCTCCAGAGGTATGTTGATTTCTATACATTTCTTCAATCTTAACGATAGGGAAAAAGTTATCATCAATCCAGAACGCACGCAGATTGTGTACACTTTTGCTTTTTCCTGCATGCGTTTTTCCTGTGGTGCAATGCAGAATTCCATTACTACAGTACTCTGAGAACTTTGTATAAGCCAGTCTTCTTTATGCACACTGCTGTGGAACTGTCACATATCATGGTGGATCAAGTGTGTCCGTTGCACATAATATCCAGTATGTGTTATTGTGTGGTATCCACGTAACAACTCAGTCTTCTTATACAAGTCAGAACGACATTATTTTTCATTGGTTTGAAGTTAGATACTATCCATGCGTTGGTATCACAGACATATGATATCAATACAGCCGTAGGCATCGGAATATGACGCCATCGGATGTTCAACACGTCATCCTCTATGTAGGAAACATGTCGCCAGGTGTCACTTATTCTATAGTGTAGGAACGATCCGTAAGAGAACGCCACTAATGTGATCTAACTCGGGCACCGTTGCAACCTCTGTTACAGTTTGTTAATATTATTCCTCTTATGAATCCTACCCCGGGGACAATTTTAAAGTCTAAAAATACGCGAAACATCCCTATTCTATTCATTAAGAGAATCCCTACATCATTTCAACCTAATGTAAACTGATGCAGATATGAGGGAATAATAATGTATATTCCCTCATATAATGTATACAATCACAGATTATGTATTGTGGTATAGAACACGCGTGTTACACAGACTGCGCTCCGCTAACAAATAACCGTTAATTTTCAGACTGTTGACCTATAACAGCAAGCGAAATTCCACAAACGGACGATGGTGTTTGAAGACAAGAACGACACGAGACGAACTACCACTCGGAGAGCATTTTGCTAAATAGCGCCAGGCTTCAAACTGTGCCAAGACGATACCTCTGGCCAAAACACATGTACGTCTTCTGTGTTTGTTGAACGATAGAGCGCTGGACTGTCGATCGAGGAGACGGTGGTTCGATTCCATCTGCCGCCGTTTCGAAACTTAGGCAATTTCATTCACCTCACATTGCCTGTGTCTTTCGGAAGAGACACTAAAATCATTGGTTCCTTCTATTTGGTGGCTATGCCAGGGGAAGTAAAAGATCACACACGGGTGTAAATATGTAACCTGTCGTGGATTCACATACTGATGGTCTCTGTCTCTAACCCACTGGATCTTGCTCCCAGCGGCCGGAGTTGCTTCCCGGTCGGGGATGTGAGAAACACCGAGCAGGCAGTGTATACATACACACATATATATATGTGTGTGTGTGTATATATATATATATATACCCACAAGTGTTGTTTTTCTGCCTAACTGAAAGATATTTAAGCCGTGCAGAGGGCTTAAAAAATGTAGAAAGTATTTCCACCGGCACCAATAGGAACAGTAGAGATTGCATCTAATGGATAACAAAATGCGATCATTTTGTATAATATGTTGTGTAATATATTTCTGTATAATATATTTCTGTATAATATATTTCTGTATAATATATTTCTGTATAGCTCCACATGCGATTTATGTAGAAATAGTTGCTATGTGCTGAGTACAAGTACGATTACGTTACCATGAGTATGAGTGCAAGTACATTTCTATAATTAACATTGCCATGAGTATGAGTGCAAGTACATTTCTATAATTAACATTACCATGAGTATGAGTGCAATTACATTTCTATAATTAACATTACCATGAGTATGAGTGCAATTACATTTCTATAATTAACATTACCATGATTATGAGTGCAAGTACATTTAGATAATTAACATTACCATGAGTATGAGTGCAAGTACATTTCTATAATTAACATATGTGTGTCTCAGCCTTGCAATGCTTGCTTTTCCCTGGCGATTCCCTGTGGTGTAAGGTTTAAATACAATGGATACTGTGGTAAAAGTTGTGCTTAATTTCTTGTGACATAGTTGAATCACTGATCTACCGGACATGGTAACCAGACACGATCCTGATATGGCCAAATCTCAATTTGTGAGGATTCTGTTGTGTGTATGCCCATGTGTGCAAGAATCCGTGATATCAAACCATTTGATCAGAAATGTATACATTTGCATATACCGGTTTATGGGTTTTACCTGAAATAAATGTATTTGTATTTCCAGCCATTGATTGTTTTCTCAGTCGGGCACTCACTTGCTATTACCAGTAGTAGTAATAGCAGTAGTAATAGCAGTCCTAGAGGAGTTGCACTGGCCTGTCTTTTAATTGTGATGGTTTGTGTGCATCAGATGACCATCCAGGCCAGCTACTAGAACTTGCTATTGATGCAATGGTTGTGTGGGCTGATAAGAATGTGTGGTGTTTGTATCTTTATAACCACAAGAAGACACAGTAATGGTGTAAGAATGAAACAGGAATATTGCAATTGGTAGTAAAATAAATAAATATAAAAAATATGACCATTTTGAGTAGGCAGAAACTATGGAGGAATGTATTTCTGCCGGACGGTTTACAATGAATGATGAATACTGGGAGGGCAGAATCTCACCAAAAACCTCTAACTGCACCTCGCCGAACAACCGAAATATTGGGAGCTAAGCCTATCTCTAACCTGCGCCAAAAATGTTCAGTGGCTCAGTTTTCCCAAGACCGACACACGCTCGCAAGCATGCACGCACACACGTATGCACACACGTACGAACGAACGTACACTGTGGTTATATATATATATGTATATATATATATATATATATATATATAAGTTCTCATTCTATAAAACTGTTTAATCTTTTACAACCCAAGTGTACCAAACATACCCAGCCCAAAAGTAACCGCGTAATGCAGAGTAGAGCTCCAAGGACCGAATCAGGTGAAAACAAAATTCCAAGATCTAGAGCTGCAATGAGCCCCAACCGGAGAGAAAACTAAATTCAATCCAGCGTCCACAGCTCTAGTGGGCCCCACGCTAGGGAGAACAAATCATGTTAAGGTCCTGAACACCCGAGGCCCCACTCGAAGGAGAAAAGAGTAATCATTCCAGGGTCCTGAGCTCTCGGAGGCCATACGCAAGGGAGACAAAAATCATGCCAGGACCCTGAGCTCCCGGAAGCCCCGCTCAATGTCCTACGTTGCTATGGGCCCCACTCAATGGAGAAAAAACATTATTCCAGAGTTTTGAGCTGCTGGGGCCCCGCCCAAGGGAGAAAATAGATGATTCCAAAGCCATGAGTTCCAAGGGCCCCACCGAAATGGACAACAACATTTTGTGATCTGGAAATACCACGACAAATTGAGTGAAATTGTCACAAGACTATTTAATAACATGTCAGGACTTTCTACATATATAGGCACCTTGCCTAGCTCGTCAACAAACCCACCATTCAAAGTACCACCTTTCGTAATTTTCTCTGCGCAAATTCATCTGAGGAAAAGTAAACTCTCCCCAGAACATCGGACTCTATAGACATATGTGAAAGAAAGTTCATCCTTTTCTGCCCGAAATTGTTGAGCGCAACTAATTCTTGATCCGTTTCAGAAATGGATCACAAATAATAATCAATGAACATAAATGAATAAGGGCAGCAAAGAGAACTTCAAACCAATACCGCTTTTCTTTAATGTAATTGCTGTAAAGTTATAAGTCATTTCATCATCATTGTGCAGCCGTAGTAGCCCGTGGTTGGGCGAAGGCCTCAGCATTTCGTTTCCAAATCTGCCTGTCTTGCGCTATCCTCTGCCAGGTGGTGCCCTTCCAGTACTCGTCAGGTCTCTCCACCATCTCGCCGATCTTCCTCTAGATCGTTTCCCTTCGTAGGGTGTCCAGGTTGTGACACGCGATGTCCATCGGTTATCTCGTAGTCTGCTGATGTGCCCTCCCCAAGTCCACTTCTGTCTTCTGATTTGTTCTATCACGTCCATGACCTTTATCTTCTGCCTTATCCAGATGTTTGTTTCTCTCTCCCGATATGTGATGTTTAACTTACTTCTTTCCATCTTCGTTTGTGCGGTTTCGCTTTCATCAGCTGGCTCCTGCATCATGTTTTGTAGTTCCTGCGGTGTAGTAGCGCATATGAGTATGTCGTCGGCGAAACGAAGACGACTGAGATATTCTCCGTCTATCATCAATCCTCTGGTTTCCCAGGTCAGTCTTCGGAATATGCTTTCGACTGTTGCCGTGAACAGCTTGGGCGATATGGCGTACTCCTCTCTTGATGTTGATCTTGTTGTTCTTTTTGTGTAGGTGGACTGTCACCGAGCTGTTGGTGTAGATGTCTTTCAGGAGATCGATGCACACATCTTCTGTCCCCTTTTCTTGAAGGAAGGTCAGTATTGCTTGAGTTTGCACCGAGTCGAAAGCCTTCTCGTAGTCGACGAAAACGATGCAGAGTGGGATATTATATTATCGGCACTTCTCTTTCAGTTGGTTTACGACGTGTATGTGGTCTGTCGTTGAGTACCTGCTTCTGAATCCTGCTTGCTCTGGTGGTTGGTTTTCGTCCAGTGTCTTCTCTAGTCTATTCGTTAGTATCTTTGTGAGTAATTTGTAGATGTTTCATAACAGACATATCGGTCTGTCGTTCTTCAAGTCTTTCTTATTTCCCTTCTTGAAGATTATCACCATCTTTGCGTTCTTCCAAGCGGTGGGCATTCGTCTTTCTAATAAGCATTTAGTATACAGCTTAGCCAGTGTCTTCGAGATGATATCTTCTCCTTCAATGTTTACATGGTCGTTGCCTGATGTCTTCCCATTCTTCTTACCTCTTAGTGCAGCTTCCACTTCCCATGGTGTTATCTCTGGTACCTCTTTCGGGTCGGTGTGAATTATGGTAGTCTGTTCTGTCATATAGCTCGGTGAAGAATTCCTCTATTCGTTCCATGATCATATCTTCGTCTTGTATTTATCTACCCTGCATGTCTAGAAGTGTAATCAGTCTGTTTCGGCCTAGTGCCTGCGTTCTTCTTGCTTTCTTCAGGCTCTTTGATAACAGTCACTCGAAGTTTATTTATTTACTCGAATTTTATTTATTCTACAGTTGCCCTCTCTATACGAAGGAGGGCCAAGTCACTGAGACGATCTTGTTCCACAGACGGTTGTTGATAAGTAAGGATTAACATCCCCTTACTGAACGAATTTTCACATCTAGCCGCTCTTGTGATCAGAAATTGTAGCCTGACGTGTCGATTCTGGAATACATCTTCACCGGATGATACGATATAAGAAAACAACTGCCGTGGGGTGTCTTATTATAAGCATTCCTCAGTCGCAATCTCTTAATGGAGTATACTTCCTTCTGAATCGATGCACTTAATGTCCCTTGGGTGGATCGTTCGACCCTTAGTGATCAACGTCCATAAGAGCACCGTGTGTCTATACAGCAGAAAGTTAAATTTGTCATTCAGTTCGTGTTCGACCGAGAGACTTTCGCTTCGTGCTAGTTATCCAGACATTCTGTTCGGTCGGCATACCTTTCTCTGGACGTGAACTCCCAACTCCATGCATCGCTCCTTGCCTTTCTCCACACATCTTTGGGGGTTATACTACGACGCCGTGGAACACCTTCCAGCATCCCTCTGATTGCCGGTAATTCATTAAGATCAACAAACAGTCTCTCAAGTATTCGCACAATGTCATCGAAACAGTCGTTATTAGCTTTGACACTCTTCACTCGGGCACACTAGGGCCTAGCTCTATCGAGTTTCGAACTCTTGTTTAATTATGGTGGGCACCGTCAGCCTTGTGATGGGCCGTCTACCTTCATATCTCAAATTGCACAGTTGAACTTGTGAAAAACAGACACCGATGAGGGACTCGTAAACGCGCTTCTGACGAACTCAGCAGATGGCAGCATCAGCGTCACGGTCCTCCGTAGCGTTTGTTACTTTGTCAGGTTCTGTAGATTTTGCAGAAGCTCTTTTGGACAATTAATTGACTTTTATTAGACTAGTTAATCAAGCAATTACTATGGCAGTTGGTAGAGGCTGCCTGAGCTCAAGGAAGAGCTTGGCAGACGGAATGCGAAGACAAGTGGAAAAAGGCCGACCTGGTCACAAACTGGTGAAACGGTACGTATTCGGTAATAGCAAACATTTATAAGCGAGCTAAAAATGAACAACTCAGAATACGTCCAAAACATGAAATTCTACGGTCACTAGCACCCTCATGGCTCGTCCTGTCCCGACGATTTTAGTATCATTTGAAAGGATGGACATTTTGTTATTCTAGTGTAATTTATATTTCCCGGTAACCGTTCATAGAACACCTCTAAACGGACCTACAATCATGCCGTTTTCGGTGTTCTGTACGGTTCCGAACGTTGTTGGCGGCGGGTACTCAGTACAACAATCTTCCGATTGCGGCGCTGTTTTCCTCACTTGCATTGGTTCAGACATGCGTACTTCACCATTTCTTGATTTCACGTCATAAGCTCCACCCACTTTTAAACCGCAACGAAACTGATTTGCTTTGATCGCAGCAAAGCCGATGTATATCTACGTCGGCGTGACGTCACAATAACGTACGCCAAACAACGGGTCAAAATTCGTTGCGTTGGTTGGTTGATATACGTGATTGTGACGTCATGCCTACTTCGCATATATCATTATACCATGAAATCAGATAGTGGTGCCCAAGGAGCCTCTATTTGGACAGGAGGCGTCACTGAGCGAGAAAATGGCAGTCTACACTGAAGGTTTTTGTCCGTTATTCGGGAGGCAAGCGCATGCGCCTGCGGGACCGGAGCGCGCGATATTAGCGTATTTGTTCACTTACCTCATTTCATCAGAATAATCACCAAGCTGTGATGCGTCATATAAAATGAAAGGTATTATTAAAGTAATCCTTGAAGTTTTTTACCTATCACAATTCAAAATATTATGCAAAGAACTGCATTTTCTGCACGCGTATGGTCTGGCCTCGCGCACCTCCGGAATGGCGGACGAACCACATACGTACTTTTCTCGAACAATGTAAATAGCGCGCGCTAGACCGTCTTGTAGTGATATACGGTCTTTGGTGGTGCCTCGATCGGTAGATTGGTGAACTGTGTCGACGAAACAACATCGTTCGCAGTGTCTAAGACATCGGAACCAGCACAGTTGTATGTCTGTTTATAGTTTATTTTAGAAATGACTCTCAGGACACCATTTATATATTTGAATAACATAAATCGTAAGCTTTCAAACGATATCAAGATTGTCTGGATTGGACGGACCGTTATGGTACAAGCAATCGTTCAAAAAAGCATTTTTGGGACGTGTTTTCAGTTGTTCATTTTTTGCTCGCTTATCTATTTTAGTAATAGGGGATATACAGATTTGGTGCGTATTTTGATTGAACAGTTGTGTGGAAGTTGACTGGTTTTTGGAAGGGCTATTGATAAATTGATATATTAACTACTATGCCTATGGTATTATACAAATTATGTAAATACTATATATATATATATATATGCATGCACAATTGTACCCATGGCATGGGAACAATTGTATATGCATATATCAATGCATTATTTTTTAGGCGAGCGATAGCTCTCGCTCCCTAACGCTCGCGCTAATCGCTCATCTAGGGGGCGATTTATCGCTCGAGCAAATTGCCATTATCGCTCGCGTCACCAAACCTGATACATGTGGTGCCCTCTAGCGGCAAAATATACACTCATTTGTTTGAAAGCACGTCTGTTCTTGTTACGTAAATTAGCGTTAGCGCGCAGTTGCCGACGTTTCCAGAGCCTTGACTTAGAGTTTGCTTATTGCTCAACGGGATTCTTGTCGGCCGGCCGTCGTTTGACTGTCATAGATCATTAACCAGCTGCAATTTTTTGCACCGGGTAGCGGTGAGATTGAAACGGTGCTGACAGCTAGAGTCCGTCCCATAAAATCAAAACAACTTAATCATCTGCGTCGTTGCACTGCTGTAATTTTCTGTAACATCATCGCTAGTACTTCTTGTCTCAAATGTTTTATCAGCATGCAAGTTTGTACTCTGTGCCAATGCTTGATGTCCCGAATTGAACCGATCGAATTAATATTGCGTAGTGGCATGTCGTGAACATTAACGGTTGTCCTCCCTATAAATTAGAATCAGTATTCCACACTGGCTAATATGGCTGGTGTGGCTGATGTGGCTGATGTGGCTGATGTGGCTGATGTGGCTGATGTGGCTGATGTGGCTGATGTGGCTGATGTGGCTGATGTGGCTGATGTGGCACAGCTGGTATGCGCAGATGACAATGGAAGTCGTACAAAACACGTTGGATCTATCTGGGATTTGCTGTAAATGTGTATGTCAATTCCTTTTCGTTTTATATTTCAGCTTGGGATTTTATGATCACAACAAGAAAGGTGAAGATGGAGTAGAACTGTTACAAGATGGAAACCCACATACAATCTCCACCCCACTTAGAACCGTCTACAAAGATATCAATTCTGATACTGAGGTACTTGGAAAATTATAATCATAGTGTTTATAATTTGATGTTATTTCTTATTACAAAATGTATATTATTCCTTGACAGACATACAGTCTCCGTGACACGTTTGTAACAAGGTGTGTTAAAAAAAATGGAAAAAATTATGGTGAAATTTGTTGCCCATGTGTATACCCCATATTATGTTTTGCATATTGGACGAATCATCATTACACAGACTGCAGTATGTATGTGATTATTCTCACATTGGACGAATCATCACTACACAGACTGCAGTATGTATGTGATTATTCTCACATGTGGCCTGAAGGTGGATATGGAACAGAAGAAACAGAAGGGACCTCATTAGTCAGGCACTAGACTAGGGTGGGGAAGAAGTGGTGGGTTGACCATGGGGGGATTTTTCAGTTGCAGGTGACTAAGCTATCTACATGTGTGTTGTTATTTGTTGCACCGTTTGGACAGACGCTGACGAACAAGATAACTACTCTTTACGAGGAGCGTTTCCTTTACTATGTCCGTGCAGCTATGGCCAATGGCAGATTCTTCGCATTGGCACGTTATGCAGCTGAAATGAAGAAACAGGTATCATATGAGGTGGAAGTCGTTGTTGACAGTGATGGTGCTGTGCTGGAGTGTCAGTGCGAATGTGCTGTTGGCACGGCATCAGATACGCATTGTTAGCATGTGCAATGTGTTGTTATGCTCTTGTTTCTTTCTCCGAGAGTCGTCAAATTCTTACAAAGGAGACATGCACTCAGAAGCTATAGACCTTGCGCCATTGCAAAGCATATAGAGGATCCCCACTGAAAGCCTCTCAGCTGCAGCTCCGTTTGTCGGGAAAAGGTCGAGATTTACAAGACTGTGTGGATTTCGACCCGATACCACAATACGTGGCTGGCATTGAATCACATGCATCCTACTTTGCTAGCAGCTGCGTCAACTACCAGGCAACATATGGGTCGTCATCAGGTTCACTTCCAATGCCAATCGTACAAGCTACCCCACCAGCCAACTTAATGTTTGTTTCTGTTACGCATCCATATCTTGCAAATATATCTGATCGAATT
Organism: Escarpia spicata; assembly: GCA_963995525.1. Lineage (NCBI taxonomy): Eukaryota > Metazoa > Annelida > Polychaeta > Sabellida > Siboglinidae > Escarpia > Escarpia spicata. The sequence goes on from OZ023217.1 coordinate 43,255,984, forward strand.
GTTGATAAAGATACTGTGTTAGAAGTTAAATGTCCCTGTGTGTCGTCACAAAGATATCTCACAATTTTCTGTTGGCTGAAACACTGTAGATGACATTCCTGCAAAAAATTGCTTTTGGAAAGCAAATTGCACGGGAAGACATGGCACACAGCACTATATTGAGAATTTGAATGGACACTTGTATGCATGCAACCACTGTCAACTATATGGATTTATAACTATTTGCTCTATGTTGTGCAACAATATTACAAAGAGATTCAATGCGTTTTATGTTGTTGATTGTGCTATTATTATTATAGGGAAGTAGACAATAGATGCGAATCAAAGTCATTGGAGATACGCATAAAAATTGCATTGGAGATAAGCATGTAATAAGATCCAACATGGCCGATATCTGAAAGTTTTATGAAATGCCAAACATGCAGTCGTTATTTACATTTGGTGATGTGTTTATCTTAACCGTTTACCATGAAAATATCGGTTTTGACACAACTTGTGTGACATTATCATGCATAGTTGCAAAGCAAATAAGTAATTGAGTAATGAAGGCCTTAATTTGCATCTTTGAAAAAATGCCCTAGGTTTTCCCGAGGACAACCAAGCTGAATTGCTTTAGGGACTCCGTGGGATAGAAATTCACCAAGCACATTATACTATAGAGCATACATTTATTCAATTGCAAATGGACTAAGTCAACGTTAGGTCGCAACGCTACTCCCCCATAGCGGCTAAAAATCGGGTTTTACTGTGCTTAAAATGATTGTTCATCTTAATATTTAACGAATTTATACTTATTGTACATCGCTAGGTAGATTAATCCATTATCTTGCCTTGAAATCTTCCTTAAATCCCGATGGTGCATAGAACTTCACAAGATCTCGTGAAACCCAAAGTAGGTATCCTCTCCACTGAAACGACATCAATTGAATCAACTCTGCTGGAGTACGCTGTGTCAACGCATGTGGTGTCGATCGGTCCGTTTGCAGGACTGTTTGTATTGCATCTGCGAAAGTTTCCCCTCCGCAAGTTGAGCTGCGAGACTCTCTTTGATGACGCGATTTAGTGTCTCCGCACCTCCGTTGCACTGTGGACTCTACATTGCATTGCAACGATGCTCGATACCACGTTTCAAACTCGTATGACACAAACTGTGATCCGTTGTCGCTTTAGAAAACTGCCGAGATTCCCCAACAAGCGAACATGTACATCAGGATCTGGGTGATGGCGGAAGACGTCACAGTACTGGTTGCGGCTATTTCCGGCCATTTAGAATGCTGGTCATGTATGACAACCAGAAATCGTTGGCTGTGAGGTGCTGCCTGCACCTCGCCAAATATGTCGACTTGTATCCGCTGCCATGGATTCGCCGGCCTTGGCATGAGCTGAATCGGTGGCTGTGTAGGTTTGGTTGATTTCTCACCCATCGCGCATGGTTCACAAACTCTGATGAGATTTTCGATGTGTCAATCGATGGCGGGCAACCATGCCGATTCGCGACAGCGTTGCATAGTTCACACGATCCCGGAATGACTTTCGTGGGAAATTTTTAGCACTTTGTGCTGAAGTGTGGTAAGGTTTACAGTACGTGTGCCACGTGACACACACATCGTTGAACACGGACAGCTCGTCTTTGAGTCGTAAGTAGGCTTCCATGTCAGGGGGTGGGTGACTGGGCCAACCATTCTGTACGAAATGACGGACCTGCATCAAAGTGCCATCCTAGGAAGAAGCGTTTTTCAACTCGGCTGCAGCAACGAGGTTGTCCAACTCAATTTCCATGACACAGCCGTCTGCCGTCGATTCACACTGTTCGTCTTTGACGAGTCTGCTGAGCTTAGTTGCTACCTAGTTCTTGGAACCAGCAGTGTACTAAATGTGAAAGTCATACTGGTGTAGGCGATCAGATCATCGGTAGATGGTGGGCCGTCTTCAGTGTGAAGGTAAGTCAGTGTGAATTTTCTACCGAAGAGAAACACATGCCAGTGTTCGCAGGTGAAGATACATGCCAGTGCTTCACATTCTCCTATGGTGTACTTCCATTCCGTTGCTGAAAGCGTCTTGGATGCATACGCGACTGGCTTCTCTGCCATTTGAGTTAATACCGCACAAGGGGCGATTCCTGAAGCATCCGTCGTCACGATTGTTGGAGCATCTGGATCGAAATGTGCGAGAATTGGAGCAGACGCAATTTTCTGCTTCAAGTCGCGGAAGGCTTGGTCTTGCTCGGCTGTCCATTGCCACTGAGCGTCTTTACGTAGTAATCGTCTAAGTGGCTTAGCAGTTTCCGAGTAGTGTGGGACAAATTTCGTCGTGCCCAGAAACGAAGCAACTTCATTTGCACTGGTTGGTTCTGGTAGATTCTCAATTGCTTTCACTTTGGAGTGTAGTGGTAGGACACCCTTGGAGGACACATGATATCCCATGGAGTCGATTTACGTCCTGGCAAAGTGATCCTTTTCGCGATTAAATGTAATGTGATATTCAGCCAGCCTGTTAAGCACTAGGTGCAGTCGTGTGTCATGCTGTTCCTGTGTGTGTCCTTGGATGACAATGTCGTCCACGATGTTAATGCAGCCGTCTATCCCCTTCAGTACAGAAGACACAATCTTTTGGAAGGCACTAGGTGCTGAACTAAATCCATACGGCATCTTACCGTACTGGAAAACTCCTTCATGTGTGATGAATGTTGTCAAGTATTTTCTATCTGCAGGTAGCTTCGTCTCATGTCCAGCTTGGTGAAGACTGTTGAGTGGTGAAATTCGGCAGACAGTTCCTCCATTGTTGGCAGAGGACACTTGTCCGGAATGATTGCCTTGTTGACAGCTTTCAGGTCAACACACAGTCTTATTCCACCCGATTTCTGACGTGCAACAACAAGATTTGAAATCCGGGGTGATGAGTTGATTGGTTCGATCATGCCATCGTCTTGAAGACGTTTAAGTTCATGTGACACTTCGTCACGCACTGAGAGTGGAAGATGACGTAAACGTTGTGACACTGGTTTAACTTCTGGGTTGAGTCGGGGGCGGTGTACAAACTTTGCAATTTTCCCAAACCCGTTGAACACTGTGAGAAAGGCGGCAACAATGTAAACTGACTGAATGACAGTGCCATTCCTTGTGACTGTGAATCCGAGATGGTTGAACAAATCCCATTAGGCTAGATCCGGTCTGTGTAACATGGAATGGGACACTCCTCATAGTTTCTGATTGGTATGTCAATGGAATTTCCGTACCGTCATATGTCGATAATGTTTTGTCAGGTTTGCACAGGAGATAAGCCTGGAAATGTTTCTTGTACACCGAGTCGCTGAGAATTGACACCTTTGCCCCTATGTCCATTGCTAATGTCACTGGTGTGTCTGCCAGCAACAGATCACACGTCTTAAGAAGAAGAAGAAGAAGAAGAAGAATTTGTTTTATTTGACCCATACATTTCAAATAATACATACAATACATCCATGTAAAAATTAAATAATACAAATATATAACCTTATGGTAAACATGGTATAATGTATGATAAATAACGAAAAGTAGGGTCAGGAGACTCCTCTAAGACTGTGGTAGTCGCTATCGAGAAGCCACCTTTTGTAATACAACTTTAACTGAATCAATACATCACTTAATCAAATTCTTCCAGAATAAAAAGAAAAAAAAGAAAAAAAAACATAATGTATGCATGTGTGTAGTGTAAGCAAGCTTACATGATTACTGAGTTTGTCGTTTAGGCACTGTTTTGTTGACAAGTTGACAGGTGGATTCACAGTCACAAGGAATCCGGTCTGTGTGACATAGAATGGGACACTCCTTTCTGATTGGTATGTCAATGGAATTTCCGTACCGTCGTATGTCGATAATGTTTTGTCAGGTTTGCACAGGAGATAAGCCTTGAAATGTTTCTTGTACACCGAGTCGCTGAGAATTGACACCTTTGCCCCTATGTCCATTACTAATGTCACTGGTGTGTCTGCCAGCAACAGATCACACGATGGTTTCGATGCTCCGCTCACTGGTTCACCAGTTTTGTCCGACTGGTGAATTTGCCCGACTGTACCCCGATTTGTACACCGGCAACATTTATGAAAATGGTTAATTTTGGTGCACAACCGACATGTCTGTCCTATGGCAGGGCATCTAGGACTTCTTGTGACATGAGAGTTATAACCACAGTTGCCACATGCTTGACGCACATGCGCGTGGTTGCTTCTACCTTCGTTTTGTTTCTTCCCCATTGTTTGCACCTTAGAAGGTTGTTTTGGTGTCTCCAACTTGAACTTGTCTGTTGTAGGTTCATCCTGTCTTTGAATGCGTGTACTATCGGTTACAGCAACTTCGACACGAGACGCCAGTGTTGGGGCTTTGGCTAATGTGGGAGTGTCCGGTCCATTAGCCATCGTTCCCTAATTCGCGGATTGCTGGTTTTCTCTATCAACTGATCACGAATTAGTTTTTCTGTGAGATCCTAAAAACTACAGTTCATTACTAGTTCACGCAGCGCCGTTATGTACGCATGCACGTTTTCGCCCGGACGTTGTGCGCGCTGGCGAAACACATCTCGCTCCATCATGAGACTCCTCTTCGGGTCGAAATGATTCCGTAACGCTGTTACAGAATTGTCGTACGTGTCCGTGTTTGCCAATGAGGCAAACGCCGGGCCTCGGCTATATTCGCGCCGTCAAAGCCGCTGGCCACAAGATATGTCTGGAAATTCAGGTACCATCAATTCCATGGCACCGTGGGCGGTAAATTTGCTTCTGCCATCCTCGTCGCCAAATTATGTTATGTCGATAACATGGAAATATCACAAACAACACCAGACTGTCGTAACGTTGAACAGGCTGTAATACAGCATCATGGCGGAGCCACGTTTCACCCCAGAACGAGGCTGACGTCAGCTGATCAAGTACATTAAAGGCACACGGTTAAACTAACAGAACACAACAGCATGTTGCTTGTCCAAGAGTACATCATATCCACATGAACGTTTGGTAATTCTCAAGACCAGTAAAACAATACAATCCAGCAGAATCATTATTGAATGTGTCTGCTGAGAACGTGGGGAGGCGAACATTTGTAGCAGCATCAGTGGTGTTGACAGGGATGCATTGTATGTATGTGTCTTGGCAGACACAGCACCAGGACGATCGACATTTACCTTGGGCATCAACCTTGCTCATCAACATCTGGGACAACAGTGCCTGGTTCAGGAGA